>ML796006.1:0-14953 GCA_009831015.1 Picea engelmannii | reverse complement strand
TGGTATAGGAGACCAACTACATAATTTTCATCAGAGGCTTACTACAAAGAGTTTTTCACTCATTCTACTGGCCAGATCTAATCTTATCTTCTTAAATTATCTTGTTGGGGAAGTGCTCGTCTTTTTAGTTGACTTGCGATCCTGGCTTCATGTGACCATTGGTTGAGAGGGTGCATGTGTTTTCTTCTTCTTTCCAACTTCTATCCACCCATTTTCCATTGAGGTGCCTATGATTTATGAATTGTCTTGAAGTGGATCTTCTTGCTTTTCCTGAAAAAGACTCTCAACTACCTTAGCTTGAACCACTAATGCTTCAACTTTGATAACCTCATCTGCCCAACTTGATAAAGGGATGAAGTTGGGGAGATCCTGCCTAACTTTGGCCGAATCTGGAGAATCCAAAGCCTCTTTTTTTGCGAGCTTCCGAGGTGCTTCTCGCTTCCTTTCGGGATGTTTGGTGATCTCTGAAGTGCCATTGAGCTCCTCTATTTCAGATTTTGAGCCATTCAGAGCATGGATTGGATTTGGAGAGTCCCTAATGGAGGGAGCAGAGCTATCTTGAGCCTCCTTGATCCCTTCCATGGGAGTGTCATCAGATGAAGAAACGTCCTTAGATATTAGTTGATGATCAATGTGGGATCCAACCCACCAAGTTGATTTTCTTTGTTTTCGGGCTTTCGGTGGGCCCCTAGGAAATTGGGCTGCCAAATGTCCTGTGGAAAAACACGCTCGACATTGTAAAGCTATTTTTTCATAATCCATCTTTTGCATCTACAAGTAATTATCTCTCGTCAGATTGATTTCGGTCGGAAACCCTTTGCTGAAATCCATTTCTACACAGATCCTGGCATACATGCAAATGTTGTATTTTTCTGTTTCAGGGCATTTGTAATGGAACCTGCCTAAAGCATTCCCGATGGAGCGGAGAGAAGAACGGCCCGAAATATGCAGGGGCAAGTTTGGGAGCCGAACCCAAACAGGGGTTGAATACAACAAGTCTTTTGAAGGATCAAAAGAAGAAGTCCAGGGTTTCAGGCATAAACTAGAGCTACCCCAGAACCAGGGGCCAGAGCTGAAGATCAAATCTCTATCTTCTTTAAGATCAAACTCAACATTGAAAAAAACTCAAGCACAAGGGTGAATGAAGACAACACCTTTCAGATATGGCGCCCAGGATCTTGAAATCCAATCGTGTAGATCGACAAGCCAAGGCCAGAGGCCATTAAAATGATAAAAGAGTGTCGTGGAGCTGAGACAGGCTAATTTAGAGATAACGTCCTTATTCAAAGAAATGATAGGTGTCAGAGCCTCATGCACCAAGCCTGATGAGGGGTTTAAATTTCTCTTGACAATGACCCAGAACGAGCTTCCCTGGAAGATATCCGTAGCAGGGGGAGATCCCTTGGATCGACACCCCATCGACCCACCAGAAGGAAGGGTGGAACTAAAACTTGGAAGAGAAAGGCCAAGAGCCTCCATTGTTGAACCTGGAAAAATCCCCACACACACAGGGCAACCACTGTGAAAAAAGGGGGCGGCCAGGGTTAAACCCTAGCCGCAGGAACCAGAACGTCGGAAGGGCTATGCGCGCACCTGCTCACCATGCAACCCATCGTTTTAGCCAGTATTATACTACTTGTTAATCTACATTAAATGTTTAATTAAAGAAGTGGATAAGTCATCTTTATTTATAACAGTATTAATATGGAATCTTTCCTCAAATTACTTTGACATTCTCATTCGCCCGTTTAGGGGGTATGCTAGTTTTAATATCTTATTATGATAATACCTCTTTTTGAGAAAAGATATAAGATGTATATTATGCCCAACAAAATGTGAAGATTAATTACATATGCAAGATATCACTGTATCCTTTTTGACTTAAAAAGGTGTCTGTAAATGTTGGAAAACATCCATTGTATATAAATCAACTGATCTTTGGAATCGGGATAAGAAGAAACTCCTCTTTGAGACTCTTGTTACACATGTTATTCTTTATGGATGTGAACTTTGTGGCTGTAGTATCTCTTGTGAATCCTGGAGAAAGATAGAGCAAATACAATTTTTTTTTATAACCTATAATCTCAAAATTAAAAGAAATACACCCTATCCCATCCTCCTCTTAGAAACAAGTCTCTCCCCCATTGAGAGCATGGCAATGACTAGATACCTAATGTATAAGAACAGGTTAAACAACATGGAAGACACGAGGCTACCTAAAATTGCTTCAAAATCAAGTCATAACCACCATCGACTCAAGCGAGGATGACATAAAGACGCCCAATCTTGGCTAAACTATTGGGGAATCATGGAAGAAACCATTCTGCAGAATAAAGATACTATTAAAAAAAAACGTTAGGTCAAAATTTAAGGAAAAATGTGGTGTGATAAAGAGTTAGAGGAAAAAATAAAATTAAGGTATTATAAAGATGTAATCAACCATAATCTATAAGATCAAAATTATCTATCTGTTTTGCCAAGTGTAAAGGAAAAAATAAGCATTGCTAAGATAAGAACAAATTCTCACGAGCTCCATAGTGAAACTGGGCATTGGTCAATTCCTAAAACGCCATGGGATAAAAGAGTGTGTCACCTTTGTGACACTAAGAAGGTTGAAGATAAAAATCACTTTCTCTTAGATTGTCCAGCCTATATCCATATTAGATCTCATTTTCAAAATATTTATCACACTACCAATCTTCCTAACCTCTTAACTCAACAAAAGTATGGTGATCTTGGAAAGCTTCTCTTAATGCTTTTCGAACACATATACAAAATTATAAAGAATCACAAGTAATCACTTACCCTCTTAAGATCTGATAGACCAATTTGGTTTTAATGGACATTAATCATCATCATCATCATAATTTTATCCATCATAAATAAAATTAATTTTTTTTTTGGTAAAATAGTTTTTTTTTTCAAAAAATAATAATTATCTTTTCAGCAAAAAAAAATATATTTTCTAATTACCTTTATCAAAATTTAACCCTTTTTAATAACCATAAATATAAAATATTTATGTGGTTAACAATTTAATTTTTAAAGATTTGTATTGATTAAAACTTGGATTTGGAATGAGGGAGTTATAATTACTAAACCACATCGCAACAAATAAACTTACAAACTTAGTGATATATTTTGTTGTTAGTGTTTTAGTTTAATTCTTAAAACTAATTTAGATTGTTTAAAGCATGGAATTCTAAGTACAATTAATTGTTGTTAAATTTAATTTTCAAAACCAATTTATCTTTAATATAAAATTAAAATTAATATATATTTATAAAAAATATTATTTATATTAACTAAAATGATAAAAATACATTCTACATATCTTTTTAAAACAAATATTTAGAACAATTTAAAATGGGTTTAATATAAAATTAAAATTAATATATATTTATAAAAAATATTATTATACTTGTCGCCTGTCCGGTGCCACCCGACCCCACCCCATATAGCATTCGATCCCACCCCATATAGCATTCGATAATGTGCTGACTTCTTATTACTTAACGTTGACCAAAATAATTTTGGAACTTTTCAAAAATGTTTAATTTTGTAAGTTGATTTTTTTATTTTTTAAAATTATTTAAAAGTTTTTTTTTGGAAATAGGATTGGTTATTATACCTGCCCAGGCTATAGTGTTGAGTTAGGTTTGATTTTTTTTATTTTTTTTTACATGAAAAAATTCCCTCAAATTTATAAAGAGTATAAATCCATTTACAGTCCAGACCTCGGCTGAATAGCGAG
This sequence comes from Picea engelmannii, assembly GCA_009831015.1. Taxonomy (NCBI): domain Eukaryota; kingdom Viridiplantae; phylum Streptophyta; class Pinopsida; order Pinales; family Pinaceae; genus Picea; species Picea engelmannii. Next base: position 11,199 of record ML796006.1, on the reverse strand, counting down.
CAAGGTCGATCAAGAAATGACCCAATAACAAAGTTAAGGAGTACAATGGCTACAGTAAAGAGAGGTAACGGGAGAAAAGCTCGCTGCTAGGAAAGGAGAGTGAAGCACATCTTGTAGCTAACAAAGCAATGGACGAATCTTGAGTTAGGTTTGATTTTTTATTAGTTCATGGTTGACCATAAAATATACACCCCTTTATCTAAAGTTTTAAAAAATAATGATTAATTTTAAATTTTAAATCTCATTTATCTCATATCTTATTGGCCAAAAACTTTGAAGTTTTATTGCTGCCTTCACTTCCCTCAATGTTATTGTAATAAATATTTTTGCCATCTAGTCATTTCATGCCTACTTCTTCTCTCCCTATCTCCTTAAACAATACTTTCATTATTATATTCCGCAGGTATATGCTACCTAGTAGCCTTGTTAAAACTAACCTTTTATTGCTAAGAGAGCAATGGGGAAATAAATGCAAACCAAAACAATTTTGAGTTTTTTTAAATGTTTAACTTTGTAAGTTGATTTTTTTATTTTTTAAAATTATTTAAAAGCTCTTTTTTAGGAAATGGGATTGGTTATTAAAACCAACCTCTTATTGCTCAGATTAGAGGGAAATAAGGGAAATAAATACAAACGTGTTTGGATTTGGTGAACATTAATGGATTCTGGTCACGTGTCTTTTCTCAATCACTGTCAATAGTTTTATTTTAATATGTAACTGATTTAATAAAAAAATATTAAATTTAAGAAAATAGATAATAATCAAATGATTTCAAGTTTTTTGCCTTATTGTGCTGCCCAACAGCGATGTTTATATTAACTAACTAGATGATAAAAATACATTCTACAAATATTCTTAAAACAAATATTTAGAACAATTTAAAGTGGGTTTAATATAAAATTAAAATTAATGTATATTTATAAAAAATATTATTTATATTAACTAACGAGATGATAAAAATACATTCTACAAATATTCTTAAAACAAATATTTAGAACAATTTAAAGTGGGTTCGAGTATCCATTTAGACCCTTTTAAACAAGCCTAGTTTTAAATATAATATTGATATCGTGTTTTTAATACAAACTTTTAAACTAGAGTAAAATATAAATACCCGGTAAACACAAGAGTTTTATTGTTGTTTCAAAGCAGATTTTATATTTAGTATTTAATGTTTTCTTCGTACTTTATAGTTCAAATTCAAAGTGTCTTTAATAGAAATTTATTACTCATGTTTTTATTGAAATTTGATGACGGTGATGATAATAGTTAACGTCCAGTGAGGTCAAATTTGGTTTATCAGACCTTAAGAAAAGTAAGGAATTACTTCGTTTGCTTTAGAATTTTATTTTTGTGCTCAAAAAGCTTTAAGAAAAACATTCCTAAATCACCATAGTTTTAATGAGTTAAAAGGTTAAGAAGGTTGGTATTGTTACAAATATTTTGAAATTGTGATCTAATGTGGATGCATGTAGGTCATTTTGAGAGAAAATGATTTTCATCTTCAACCCTCATAGTGTCTCAAAGATGACAAATTCTTTCGACCCACGAGTTTTAGGAATTGTCCAATACCTTATTTCACTATTGAGCCCGTGAGAGTTTGTTCTTATTTTAGCAATGTTGATTTTCTTCTTTATGCTAGTTGAAACAAAGAGATACTTTTGATCTTCTAGATTATAGTTTATCAGCTCCTTATAATATCTTAATTTTCTTTTATCTTCTTATTCTGTATTGCATCACAATTTATCCTTAAATTTAGATGTAATAATATTTTTAGTATTATCATTATTTTGTAGAGTGACCTCTTCCTTAATTCCACAATGATTTTGCCAAGACTTAGCATCTTTAACCCCACTTAAGTTGCAAGTGGTTTTGGTTGGAGTATGAAGCAATCTTAGGGAGCCTCTTGTCTTCCATGTTTTTTTATCTTGCTTTTGTACATTAGGTACATAATCATAGTTGTGCTCTCAATGGGGAGAAGACTTGTTTCTATGAGGAGGATATGATAGGATGCATTGCCTTTAATTTTGAGATTATACATTATAAAACACTTAGGACTTGCTCTATCTTTCTCCATGATTCTCTGGAGATGTTGCAACCCCAAACTTTACAACCATACAAGATAACATGAGTGGCGAGAGTCTTAAAGAGGAGTTTCTTCTTATCCTACAGTCAAAGGTCTATTGATTTACAATTGTTTTCAAGACCATAATAAGATTTCCACCCTCATTTTATCCCTTTCTCAATGTTATAGTTCTACTAATCTTGTGATGAAGATTGATTCTAAGATATTTGTATGAGGTCATTTCCTCCAAGTTGTTGTTGTCATACACAAAATTAGCATAAGTGATCTTTTTGAGAGTTTTTTTTGTATTTTCTAAAGGTCCTCATCTAGTCATATGATTAGCGTTGGAATCCTTGCTTAAAATTTTAGCTTGTTTAGTTTTTGTTCTAATATTAAAGTCTCCTAGCAAGATGATACTACCTTTATTTCTCAAATAGTAAATATCTTGTTTTAAGACATTGTAAGGGAAATTTGTATCTAGACTGTTTTTCTTATAAAAGGTAGAATTAATAGGCGCAAAATAACATATTGCTATATAAATCTTCTTAGCATTATTATCTGAAATATCGATCCACATGTATTGATTGAAATGGTCTTTCTTGTGAAGCCTAATGTGAGGAAAAATGGTTTTTTTTTTTTATGTAACAAGCTATGCCTCCAATTCCTCTACGTAGGATCTCTTGTTCCATACCGACCAAAAGAAAAACTCTTATATGTTAAGGACCGTAGATTCTTAATGCTCCCAAGTTTCAACAAGCAATATAATACCAATTTCAGTCAGGGTCGAACTTAACATGTGCCCTTTGCTCCACATAAAGCCACAATAGTTCCAAGAGAGAATCTGAAATTTCCCAAATTCCTATTTATTATTATATTTTTTGTCTCTATCCCTAGTAATAACTTTTCTATTCCTAATTATTTCCCATTTTCCTTGCATCCCGACTTCTTTTACCTTTTGGACTTCCTTTCTTAATTCAACTTGGTATTCTAGAATGAGATTTTCATTTATAAATATTCTTAACCTTTTTAAATTCAATGTTTTACTGAGTATGCCATATTTATGGTCATTAGAACTTACTGGAACACAAATTAACCTATCTTTATGCTCAAGTATTTTTCCCAACCTCTTTGCTTCTATGAGACAAGTTTTTTCAATTTGTAATTTATTTTGTAGTTCTTCCTTGGCTAGTGCTAGCATGTCCTCATCTTTCTTCTCTTTTAAACCAAAACTTATTTGTTTCAAGGCTCTTTTGTTACACTCATGGTCTAACTCTATAATCTTATTCATTTAATTTTTTATGGGTTCAATATCCAATTCACCTTCCAAACTATCTAGGGCCAAATTATTATTTAGCTTTTCTTCTAGCTCTTTAATCTTGTTCCTAAGATTAATATTTTCTAGATTATTGACCTCTCCTTCTTGGGTTGATCATTCATTTTATTGAATTTTCTTTTCCATTTCTTGTAATCTAATCTCCATTTTCTACAACTTAGTCTCCAACCTAATATTTTATTGTCTATATATTTATAAATCTTGTCTTCAGAGGATTTGAACTTATTATCAAGCATACATGTTATGTTTCAAATGATTAAAATGTCATAATAAACGAGATGTACACACCATGTACACTAATGTGAGCATGAAGCACAACCCCAATATAAATAAAAGAGATGAGTTACACAATAACTCCTTAAAGAATAGGAGAACCTCCTCCAAATACCCAAATACATTCATACATCACACTTCACATGTCTTCAATAATGACTACATGGTATCTATATATACATATTCACACATTGCACATGTGGCCCATTTATTATTAGGCTGACCCAATTACGTATAAATTTACACATTACATGTACATTTAACCCCATACATTCCCCCCCTTAGGGTCATATCATAGTACCCTCCTTCAAAAATCTTTGTCCTCAAAGATTTGCAGTTAAAGGCTTCACATGTGATGAAACCAAGTAATATGATTTTCTTATGTTCATGCTTTCTTCTTTCCATTGATGATGATCCATCCATTTGAAATCGATTCTTTTTGGTCTTAATACTTGATGGCTAGTTGTTGCATAATTTTCTTTCCTCTAAGTCCATGTATTGTTGTTTTAACTTCTCCAATTTGTTGGTCTATGATAATAACTTATTGAAGAGTTGTTTTGTGATGCCCTGTTCCATGAATATTGATGAGTATTCCATCTTTTTCCTTGATGATGTTGATATTGATCTTCTTGTCTTCCTTGACATCTCTCTTGGTAATGAGGGTGTCAATATGGTTTCACATTTGATGGTTTCCTTTACTCGACACACCCATTTGATCTATTTTATTTTCAGAGACAATGTAATCTTCTATCGTCTTTGTTTGGTCTTTGATTACTCTAGCCTTGGAGATAATACCATTATATTTAACATGTACATCCTCTAGTTGGAGTTGAAATTCTTCAATAATCTTCTGGTGACCTTCTTGAATCTTGTCTTCCTTCTTCTTTTGAAGCTGCGATGTGACCCAATCTATCAAATTTTGACGTCCTTCTTCAATTCTGGATTGCATTTATGATTTTACTTCAACATTATTTAAGGATTCCTCAACCTTCTTGTAAAATGACCTAGAACCTAAAACTTTTACCAAGCATACTTCGCTATGTATGCTCGTTATTATGAAAATTTCATAGTCTGAAACTTCGTAGAAAATAAATTATAGTGAAAATTCCAAGATGACTTGCTTGAAGTAACAAAACTCTAGGATCGATGTTATGATACCAAATGTTATGTTCAAAATGTTTAAAATGTCATAGTAAATGAGAAGTACACACCATGTACACCAATGTGAGCATGGAGCACAACTCTAGTACAGATAAAAGAGATGATTTACACAATAACTCCTCAAAGAATAGGAGAACCTCCTCCAAATACCCAGATCCTCAACAATAGAGTAATTCTGGGCAGCTCTAGCATTAGGGTTGTGAGTAGAGCACTTGAGTACTCCTTTTAGAATATGAGGCAGAGGCTTTGGTTTTTCGATCTGTAAAGGCGTCTCCGGCGGAGGGGGAGTCTCTAGACCAGGTACAGTCTGTGAAGAACTGTAATCACGAGAACGAGTGGCTACATTAACCTGAGACTTAACCATATTAATGCATAGACGATCATCATCTTGCGCTGGTGGGTTTTCACTTCCACTCGCCGCATTTTCGGCATTCGAGGAGCTCGAGGCCATGTGCTAATTATGTGGAAAAGGATTAGTCAACACAACAGACGGTAGAGATAAAAGCCTCATAGCGTCAACAAGTTTAGGGCACAAGTGGGTAAGGTGATCGTCTGTACAAAGCTTGTAGGGAAACTTCACCTTTCATCATTCTTTCTTTCCCTCACCAAAATTATTACTCAACTTCTCATTATTATTTGTGTCCTTGGGTTTCTTATTATTATTATTCCCACCCTTGCGGTTGTTAACTCACCCTTTCTTTTTATTCCCTTCTGGTTGTTGGTTACCATTTGGGTTGGTCGACGACTGCATAGAATGTACACCTACCAACTGATTGGGAGTGGAGGAAACAAAAGAAGATTTCCCTCTTACATACTAGTTTAGAGAAAACACTTTCAATTGACTTGTCACTAAGTCTATGGATTTCACATTTGCGGAATATACAATACCATCGGCATGAGGTCCGAGCTTTTGTCTAGGGTCGTAACTTGACGTCAGTGTGCCCGAAAGAATTTCGTATAACATCCCAGACTGAGCATATATAAGATCTAACTGATGGGCTTTAAAATTCGCTTCTTCCTCAGAAGTAACTTTGGATGTGGAAACATCCTTCGAAATATAAGGCTGTAAGGACTTAAGGAACCATCCTAAAATTAACTCTGGAGGTATATAAGCCTTGATCAACCTCTTCTGTCTACGCCACTCTTGGATTTGATCCTATATATGGGTGGCTTTGTCCTAGCGGAAGGTCGACAAAATTTCTATGCCAACATCATAATGAACTGGCAATTGGAAGTGGTTGAGGAAGACCAAAACCATCTGATTAAAAGTTCTGTACATCCCCCTAGGTATCTCTATATACCGTTTCGCTGCAACCCCTGTGAGGGTGCGTTGAAACAATCTTAAATGAATAGAATCATCGTTAAGGGAATTAGAAGAGCACCAAAGATGGAAAGTAGTGACGTGATCACCAGGATCCTCACTAGTCTTGCCTTTGAATTTCAAAATATTCGAAGGAAGCTTGGTGGGGACGGGGGTCCATGATGCATAGAATAATTCATTAATATAGACAATTCTAGAAGATTGAGTGTGGCCAAAAAAGGGAGACGGGGTTGCGACATCTGGCCCCAAGCTCCCAGGAAAGATTATTGCTAGGGAATCACAACCCATCCATGGTTCTGGTATGCACCATGGCCCTGCCCAAGATTGTAAAACCCTCCTCCAAACTGATTCATAAGGGGTTGGTTGGGTACCATTCCAGTAGGAATGTTATGATGAGGGTTGTAAAGATTTCCCCCAACCAGAGTAGCTCTAGGTTGGGGGTTTCCCAAGGTGTGAAACCGACCTCCTCTGGGTGTGAATCTGGAGGATAGAGGTGTATTCGTCAAGCCAAATGTGTTGATCGGAATCGGTGTGGAGGAGGTAGGTGTAAAGGATGGAACATAAGAAACAACTGGTCTGCCAAGTTGACCACTCCATCCAGGAGTATTAAGACCATGATTAGACCCAGGGTGAAAATGAGGTAGGCTTCCAACCACAAGAATCATTTGAGGGATATCAACATCACCAAATGAGACAGGAATATGCGGATGAGCAATCCCCCCAAGCCAATACTAGTATTCGGGTTAGACGCTGGAATGGAGGATGAAAATTGTGATGTGAAATTCAGCATACCATAAGAAAAAGGGCTAGAGTCTGCAAGGATGGACTAAGTATTGTATCCATGTGTACAAAAAATAAACCCAAAAAGGTTCATCACAATGGGTTGAGTAGCAACCACAAGATGGATAAGAGTGATGATGGGAACCGTCGGCACAACAACCGCTGTGGTTGAAGGTGTTGAAGGGATACTATTATCTACAGTAGGAATGGGAGTCGAAGGACTCCTAGTATCTTTCTGACTTGATTCAGTACTCATCCTTGTATGATCACAATTCTGGTAGGTGGAGGTGTGTGTACCACATTTGATAAATTTATTCCTTTTAGAAGGAAAAGACTCAAGATGCGGTGGTAATCTTAACAAATGGCGAGACCTGCGGGGAAACTGGTCTGGCTCCACGATGACTCAATACTTGAGATATAAAAATGAATCCTAATTCCAACTAATAATCAAAGAGCACACCAAAATTAATAAAAGGCCAATATGCACACAAACATGATAAAGTGGTTGAAAGGGGCCTCCCTCCCTAAAGTAGGTATGCCCCATCCAAGAGGGGCCTGAGAATCCCTGCAAAAGATCGAAGGTATCTGAATCAGTTATAAGAGCCCTCGTGGACTTAACAACTAGTCAGTCAGATCCCCCTGGAGAGTTAATCCTCCATAAAGGATGTGTGTTGTCCAACCCTTATCTGACCCAGGGTACCTGCAGAATAACCCCTGCAAGTAACTTATGTGGTACCTATGTCAAGCAACTAATCCACCACGATATAACTGATGCACAGACTAACAATCATAAGTCAAGTCTACTGTATGGGCAGGGTAGCAAAGCCCGAAATATCGAAAGCACTGCCTCTCACAGAGGTAAAGGTACTATCAAGACCCCCATATATGAATAGATCCCCAGAAATATCTCTGGCGCTAAGAAGGTATTGGGGGGATATCCCCTCAACCAACTTCACATGACCTTGTACTTAACTCCGGTGTAAGCGGAGCCTCCTGACGTCACCAATTATACAATGGATTTCACCACTCCCTTAGTCAGACACATATGTTGAATTCAATAGCCTTGGAGAAGTTTACTCACAAAATCCTATTCCAAGGCTCTAAATCCTAAGCTAGTTTGTGCACCCTAACAAATAAATCGTTTCTAATCAATTTTAAATTTATTAGCGTTACATTTAGTGGCCTTGTTTACTTAAAAAGGTGTGGAGGTTAAATTGATGATGTTATGACTCAGTAAGTAAAATAAATGAATATGAATAAAATGCAAAGTCCTAACTTCAATTCCCAATAAATGATGAGCTTTTCAAACATGCAATTTCCAATTTAATTCTGCAATTCCAAATAAGATGCAATCTTTCTATACATGTACTAAGATCAATGATAAGAATCCAAAAGATCAAATACCAACAATGAAAAATGTATATTTTTATATTTTCAATATAAAATAATGAAAATTCAAGGACTGAACAACAACTTGATATAAATACCCTACTGTATGTAAAAATTGACAAACCAAGTAGAATATCAAGAAGCAAACACCCAACCCAAGATGCAAGGAAAATCAATGAAGAGGATGATGAGAAGGAAACACCGCTCGAAAATTCAACCAAAGAAAGGTTCCCTATCACTCTGTCGTCACTTAACAATCATAACAAAAAGCTAATAAGAATCATCAACCATCAAAACTTACCCAACAAACATCAAACTCAACAATCAAGCAAACAAGGATGATGTACGCAACTGTTTAGGAGAAAACCATGTATATACGCTTTCTACAGAATGACAACTTGCGTATGTATGCGTCTGTCAGGAAAAAAAACATGTATATGTATTGAAACACTGCCAGGTTAAGGATAAGGCCAAGAAAACCAGACTCAAAATGAACAAAGGTTGTCAAGAAATCAGACAACAAGAAACTCGATATAAACGAGAGAAATCAAAGGATAAAAACACTCCAAACCTCAAAAAGAAGATTCAATCCCCAGTATGGTCGCCAATTCTGTTACGAGGAAAATCACTCTATGGCATGTGGTAAACCACAACAGACGGAAATGACTGTAGAAATCAACTCTAATCTCAAGTATTCTATATAAACAAATATGCTAACAAGACAAGATAAAGAGCCTACCTCATCTAGACGTTTGATGAAGTCCACCGTTGAGCACTTGACTCAAAGAAATACACCAACAACTTGTCCTCAACAACCAAGATACGCAAGCATATGGTGATACTATATGAATTTAGCACATTCAATAGCATAATTCATCAATATTAATAACAAATATGCCCATGGAATAAAAATTCAAATATTTGCAAGAAATTAATTGGACGAGAAAAGAGTATTTATATTAAAATGTAATCAACATAAGTGTATAAGTGACAAATGTCCGTGTCGACACGTTTGGAACTGAGAAACTAAGTCCCTTCCAGCTGGGTCTCCACCACTTCAATCCTCCACCAAAGGCAACCTCATATAAGAGAGATAATGAGGTTCTCCATCAAATAGGGAAGAGCTTGGGGGATGAACAATGTGTTCAGACTTAAAAGGGAAAAGGGATGCAGACTCAATATGAAATGAATAATTTCTCCAGAGTAACTTTGCTCTCAAAGTTGAATTATTTATCTCTTTCCACACCTTGGATATGACCCATTTATAGCCTTCAAATGGAATTGAAGGGTTGAGTTGGAACGCTTCTAGTATATGGAAGGTCAATGATCATGGATCCCATGACGTGACATGGAAACCCGATGCCATTTTTTAATTTTGAGCACAAAACCCGATGTATGCAGGCTGTAATGGTGCAACCTACGTATACACATGCTGTATAGTTGTTAGGGCGTGTATATGTGGGAAAATATATTTTTTAGCTCTGGGAATTGCAAAAAGGGACTTCAAGTCTTCATAGGGAAATGGAAAAAGGCCCTCTGTGCAAGTTTGCATAGGGTGAGGCAAATCTTGCTATAACAATTTATACATCACAATTCACATGTCTTCAATAATAACTACATGATCTCTATATATACCTATTCACACATTACACATGTGGCCTCTTTATTATTAGGCCGACCCTATTACATATACATTTAATCCCATATATTCTCCCCCTTGGGATCATATCATATACATTTAACCATATATATGCCCCCCTTGGGGTCATATCAATTACCTCTAAGTTTGGCTTCTCTCTCTTCTATGCATTTCTATAATGATTCTCTATATTCACAAATATTATATAGGGTTACTTTGCTAGGTCTCCCCTTGATAGGTTTTGGTAGTGTGGTGACTTGTTCATATTGGAATAGAGGAATACATAGGAAATACATTATAAACAAGTGTGGGAGAAGGAACTTGTGCACCTAATTGGGTCAAACTTGTAGATTAGGGTTATAGATGTATGCCTCTATGAATATGTTGCATGAAAATGTTCATTGAAAATGCCCCATGAAAATGAATCAGTGAAAATGGCCCATGAAAATGCCTTACTCATAAAAAATGGCTTAGTGAAAATGTTCCATAAAATGTCTCGGTGAAAATTCCCCATGAAAATTACTCACTTAACAACCCACACAATAATATTGGTGATCTCCCTCACCCTTATGTGGAAAATCATTAGGCTTAATTGATGTACACGTGGACAATACATAATTTTAAATTCATGAATAATCCACATAGAATGTGGGCTTTGTGAGTATTAAACCTTACATTGTACTGTGATGTTCAATGTATGGTTGTTGTTTATAGTTGATATATGCCTCGATCATAATGTTCAACCTATAGTTGCATTTTAGAATTGTGTAGCCACATTTTTTCTTTGTTATGATAACTCATCTATCATCCATTATTATTGGATGAATGAGCATGGAACTTTCCTCCATGTCTCAGTATTTGGGCGATCAATGTTCATAGCTTAGTCAATATTATTTATTCTCCATTATTTTTTGTTATTTTATTTTGGTTATCCCCATGGCAGTAGAGTATAGGGTTGTCAGCCTTGAACATTTTATGTGATGGAATATTAGTTGAAGTTAGAGAGAGTAACTTTATGGGAAATTTGTGTAGGATTAGTTTTATGGGCAATCCGTGTTGTTTATGCAATGGGTCTTTGGCAAGGGTAGGAGAATTAGAAAATGATTTCCTCCTAAGATCATGGGATGACATTTGTTAGGAGAGACTCTCTAGATAATTTTAGCCTACAAAACATTGAATTCAAAACCATTTGTTGACACCATGAAGCTTCGTTATGTTTCCTTCATGTCTTGCTTGT
>ML796005.1:277439-294473 GCA_009831015.1 Picea engelmannii | reverse complement strand
TTCAAAGTGAATACAAAATAAATTATTTCAATAATAATTTTAATGGAGAAATTAGAAGTGGACCCAACCTTAAAATAAGGAAAGTGGGGCCAAGTGACCTAGAAGATGTTTTTAAGGAAGCTACTTGGAGAGTATAAATAAGATGCAAGGCTCTCTCATTTTAATTACACTTGAGAATATTGAATATCTATAGGTGTGTGAGGTTTACAAATGATACCTAAGCTCAAATTCTGAGGGTGGTGAAGAAAAGAAGGCCGAAATGCAAGGAACGATAAATTCTTTTGATGGTGCTTTCTAAGGTATGTTATTTTCAGGTCATCTCACCATTTTCGTTATACCTTTTTTTCTATTATGATTCAGATCCTAAAACGGCTATGAAAGTGAGAAAACATATCCAAGTATCTGTGGTTAAAAATTCATCTTGTAGATCGTTTTATTTTGGGAGTTACACTCTGTGGAAAATAGGGTTTGTGGTCAGTCCTGAAACTAGTCAAAATCAGGTATTTCGGGTAAAAACGTCATAAATTCTTCATAACAGATCCAAATTCTATGAGACAAAATGTGTTGGTTAGGGTATATTCTGTAGTATTCTGTGTAACTGTTTCAGATCATTTCATCAAATATTTTGTGCGGGGCATTCTCTACAAGGTCGCTCTCTGGAATAAGACGGAATTCAAAAAGGTATGCCATTTTTTCTATAACTCCTTTTCTGAGAGGTTACAAGTAGTGCCACTTGGAGGAGGAATTGCATAAAACACACTGAAGAACATTGTGTATCAATTTCATATCTTTATACATTACAGGTTCAAAGTTATGATTACTTCAAGTTAGGGTTGTTTACTAATCCAAAACTAGGCATGTAAGACTAAAGAAAAGTTTGATGAAAATGCTAGTCTCTTGCTATTAAACTTAAGGAAGGTTTGTAGGAATGTGATCAGATACACTAGGCCTATTACAGAGCTATAAATCATATTTTGATGATGAAATTGATGAGGGATTTTGGTTGAGGTACATGTTGAGTACATGGTTGAGACAATAGTTGATGAGTTGGCACATACATGAGGTGTATAGTTGATGAGGTTGGTACATATTGATGAGTCATAGTTGATGAGTAGTTGACACATGATTGGTACATACTTGGTACATGGTTGGATGCACTTATTTATAGTACAAGTTGATTACAGGATTGTGCATGGTTGATGCACTTATTTATGGTACAGGTTGATTACATGTTGGTGCATGGTTGATGCACTTGTTTATGGTACAGGTTGATTACAGGTTGGTGCATGGTTGATGCACTTGTTTATGGTACAGGTTTATTATAGGTTGGTGCATGGTTGATGCACTTGTTTATGGTACAGGTTGATTACAGGTTGATTACAGGTTGATGCATGGTTGATGCATGGTTCATATTTATGTGTACAAGTTTATAGTGGTATATATCATAGTGATAGTGTGACAGTGGTTCCATCATTCTACTTCTACTTTAGGGTGGCAGGAAGGGGCAAGGACAGGTGGTTGTAGCCACCTTCCAGTTGTAGCTGAAGAACATAGGGGGTTGTAGCCTCCTTTTGGTTGTAGCCAAAGAATTGGGGAGTTGGAGATTCCCTCAGGTTGTAGCCTGAGAAACTAGGGGGTTGGAGCCTCCTTCCAGTTGCAGTTGGAAAACAAAGGAAGTTGGTTCTTCCAATGAATGTAATTCTTCAAGGCATATAAGAAAAATCATTATGTGGTTTTCTCCTGATTTGGCGTTCCATGTAAAACACTGGTGTATTGTGTATGAGTATGATTTTTCATTTGTTCATTGCTTATTTACTCTGCAGTTATTGGATAATAATGATTCATTGATATAGCACTTGGATTATTTGTTTAGAAGGGACTCAATTTCTCTATTAATGATTCACCCCCCCTCTCAGTAATCCAACAAATCTTTGCCACTTTTTCACTCTCTTGCACACAAAGTCACTCCTCACACACAATTTCCATTAGAATAGTGGAGGTAGAAGTAGGATTTCCCCAAAGGAATTCTGAAATATCTGAATACTTCTTTGGAAATTATCCACACTCATTTTAAATTCAACCAAGATTGGTCCACACTGCCAATCTCTCATCCCACCACACCTAAAAATTTCTAACAAATGCACTAAATTTTCTTCCACAGGGTGTGCCAAAAGAATTTTTTAGTCTAAGTAGGATTTCAGGGGTAGGCATCCAAATAACCCCTCATTATCAAGTTCTCACATTTTCAAACAGTAGAAGCTGACAAATAGGGAACTTTAAAATCCTCCAAGTCAAGTGTTCCTACACCATAAGGAAGGGAGATACCCATAGAGGGTCGAAGGCCAAGGTTCGGTTGTTCTGTGCATCCATCCTTGAGTCACCCAACTCTTGGAAGGGCATCCATCCTGTGACAAATTTCTGAGGCTAAAAATCAGAATGTCGCACTTTGACCGAGGTACTTAGTGGCCAAACTTATGATATCTACATAGGTGGCGATTGCGGGCCGCAATCACACCTTGGTCATATTTTGTGTGGCTATTGGGAAATATTGCCAACTCTTTCAGGATATGGACCATCTACCCCTCATTATAACAGACTATTTCAACTTTCACTAGTTCCTCTTTCGATGGCTTCATACCCCACTATTGAGTGCTCTTGGAAGGTCCTATGCTATTTGAGAGGAATGATGATACGTATTTTAGGACACAAGCTTTTATTTGTTGTTATGTTGGAATTACTAAGATGATTGAGAGGGCGGTTGAATCAGTTGCTATGGTTCTTAAACAATTTGCCTATTAAAATATTAGTAACCTTCTCCAAGTGATCATCAAGATTATGCAAGACATGAACAATAGAAATAACAAACATCAATCACACATATGATATACACAGAGATACATATTCACGAGGAAACACATAAAGGGAGAAAACCTCTTCTTCTTCGAATGATAGGTAGTCTTTTAAGTTCTCTACATCATATTTCTTTGAGCACCAACTCAAAATGAGGCTATAGCCTCTTCTTTAACAAGTTGCAACTTGCTGAGAGCACCAACTCTCTGGTTTCTCTAACACCCACTAGAAGGAAGCACCAACTCCCTGAGTGTTCCAGCACCAACTTTCAATCACACAGGCACCAACCTATATAACAGAGAACAATGGTTCTCCCTTGCACCACCCTACCACCTTGGTTTTTCTAGCTGCAAGCATATGGAAGCTACAAATCCCTGTGTTCAAGCATCCACTTGAAAATCTGAGGACAATAGTCCTCCCTAGCACCACCCTACCACCCTGAGATATAAATCTTTGTTTTCTGAAATTTATTAAAATGATACAGTATTTATCAATGGCTTACCGGTCTCATCATTGTTCTGCTACACTGCTCTTCTCTGCTTGCATCAGTGTCTTTTTGCTCGCACCTTCTTGCGCTTAAGTTTTCATACAGTTTTTTGTTTTCACCTTTTCTTCTCTGTCCAACTTATGTTCTTCATCTCTACATATTTTACGCTCTATTCCTCCTCTCCTTGATCACATACAGTTCAACTTGTTTTTCCAAGAAAAAAGAACCTCTCTCTATCACAACATCTTCCTTTTGTTCCTTCTCTCATCATCCGTTACACTCCACATCTCCAATTCTCAGGTCGGGAATATTAAAAAACAAATCTTAGGAATCATGATTCCAACACTCAGGAATAATGATTCAAACACTCAGGAACAATAATTCAATTAGTGTAATTGAATCGTAATTGATCACGAAATCACTAGATAAAACAACAACCCTTCGATCATATTTGGTTTGATCAACGTCGTTGGATTATACACGTAGAGGATTTTTGATCCACAAGTCCTCATGAAATTTACATGCGTGAATTAGCACCTGGTGCAACGTTCCTCTCCACATGACCACTGGTTGTGACCTTGGGCAATGGTCTCACATGACCACGTAACTACGGGCATGAGCTCTATTCTCGTTAGCCCCCTATCGCATGTTACCTAGGGCTACATCCTTGTGTAAGAGAACGATTGTGGGCACATCCAAGAGTGGTTTTGGATCAACTTATTTTCTCCCCGCAATCCACCTCCAGCTGCCATGTACCCTTTCTCCAAAACCATGGTTTCAATTGCAGCTCGCTCACGAAATATTAATACTTGAGCATGTCCTGACCCCGCAATCCGATAGGACCATCGATATCATGATCTTGACGGTGCTCCTGAATGGATGGTTCAAATTTCTTCTTTCATGATCTACGGATCAGGTCTAACCTCCCTAAATCAATGGTTGTGATTTACTTTGTGATCCATCCTTTGGGAGTTTCAACTATCAAAATACGCTTTTCCCATATGACAATCTTTCAGAGTGGAATATCTATTGACACTTGTCTCCCTGAATCTATGATCAGGATCTCCTCTATGAGTCCAGCCTTTGAGACTTTCAATTCTCAAACTCTACTTTCTCTGCAGTGCTTCCACCAAGAATTTGTGATCTATCGACACGTGGTCTTCCTGAATCAACGGTCACAATCCCTTCAGGTATTCAAGGTTTGAAAATCTCAACTTTCCAACCTTTCCTCATTCCTTTTCTTTTTCTTAGAGTACACGATATAATGACATGTGTCCTCCTACAAGGATGGTCCTTAGCTCCTTTGAGAATTTGATCTTTCAACCAGATAAACGGTTCTATGAATCCTTTCTCAATCAACGATCGAGATCTCCTTCGGGTCTTCGGACTTCAGAAATCTCAAGTCTCAAACTTTACTTCCCCTCGAAGTATGTAGACTACTGCCATGTGTCCTTGCTAACATGGTCTGCCAGATGTCCTTATTGACGTGGTCTGCCACATGTCCTTGCTGAGGTGGTCTACTGACGTGGGTGAGACTTGTAGGCATTGTAGTGGAGTGTGGAGGCAGAGTGCAGTAGTGGAGTGTGACATATGAGTGGTTTGGTGGTTTACTCAGAGGGGGGGGGTGGTAAGTGGTAATGAGTGATGGGGGTATGATTTAATAGGAAGGTGACATGTATGAGGGTCCCACATGGAAAATACCACCAACTCAGACACCCCCCCATGGTTAAAGGAAGAAAGGTCTGGGGGGTCCGATATGCCCCGTCGATCATAGATCTCAGTGCTTGATTATCAGCTGCTGAGATTAGCACGTCATTATTCTAACTTATCCTATACTTCCACTTTAGAATGATATGATGGTTGAAATTTACTTCGGATGATCTAACAGTCCAGGATTTATTTCTGCTCTCCAGACTTCGAGGATTTCAAATCTCAAAATGAAACTCTCGAAGTGATTTTCTCCGGAGTTTTGGATCATGTGCCACCTATCATTCTTGATGATGGACAATCCCTACTTACTTCAGGACTTCGTGACTTTGACAAGTTCATTCTCCTACGCTCATCCAAAGGCTTAACATTCGTGCATTTATCTATGGATCCAACGATTGTTGATCCTCGGCACTCAGATCCAATGGATTAGATCTTTACTTCTCCTTTGCGCTTCCTATGGTCATTGGATGTTGCTCTTCTAACTTATCATTTCCTTCCACTTAGAATGATCCAACGGTTGTCGGGTATTCAGGATTGGTGATCCAATGTCCACAATCATTCTTCCTCCTGATATTTCTTGCCTTCTGCTCTGCCTTCTGTTCTTGCCATCAATGACAAGCACACTCTTCCTGTAAACATGACAACAATATCCCCCTTTGGCATTGATGTCAACCCTGAAAGGTTGCACTATTGTGCTTAGACCTCCAATTGTAGCATCTAGACAACACCTTTTCCCCCCCTTTGATGCCAATGTCAAAGAAAACATGTTCCCCCTGAGTTGTTGCAGTACTTTTTTGGAGGTATCAGATATTCAACCAACACATAATCCCCCTGACAGGATGGAATCTCTTAGGTGATAGAAGGGATGACACCTAGCTTCTGACGAAGATATTCAAATGGTGTCTTGGCTAGTGGTTTAGTAAAGATGTTTGCAATTTGTTCTGTGAAAGAAATATAATTCAGTTGAACAACTATATTTGTAACCTTCTCTTTGAGAAAAAGATACGTTATTGGTATATGCTTCATTTTTTAATGGAGAACATGATTCTTCAAGACACTAATGGCACTAGTGTTATCATAGTGAAGTGGAATAGGATCAGTATAAGTTACCTTCAAATTTACAAGAGTTTGTATCATCCATAAAATTTGAGTGTAGCAAGTAGAAACAACAATGTACTCTTCCTCTGTAGTTGATAATGAAATAGATCCATGCTTCTTGCTAAGCCATGCTACTAATGAATCACCTAAGAAGAATGCACCTCCACTAGTGCTCTTTCTCTCATCGAGACAATTTTCCCAATCAACATCTGAATAAGTAGTTAATTGAAAATTATTATTTCCGAGATACCAAAGACCATAAGTCATTGTACCTTTAAACTATTTGAATATCCTCTTGATAGCCACTAAATGTCTTTGTTTAGGAACATACTGATAATGACCTACCATTCCAACAGCTTGCATTATATTAGGATGACATGTTGTGATCTACAGAAGACTGCCTATCATTGATCAATAAGTTCTTTGATCAACATCGAGTGAAATATCATCTTTACTGAGCTTTCAAACAACCACCATAGGTGTACTAATAGGAGAAGAATCTTCCATCTAAAACTTCTTCAACATTTCTTTCAAATAATTTTCTTTAGAGATAAATAGCCCTGCAGAACTCTGATTGATTCATAGACCAAGAAAATATGAAAGTTCTCCTATCATGGACATCTCAAACTTAGTTTTCATTGAATTAGAAAACCACTGAACCGAAGGGTCATTAGTGCATCCAAAAAAATGTGATCTACATAAACCTATACAAGTAATAAATCATCACCTTCAGACTTAATATATAGATTATTGTCAACAGAATTTTTCTTGAACCCTTTGTCCTATAGAAATTTGTCTAGTCTATAATACTAGGTTCGTGATGCATGTTTCATTGCATATAATGCCTTTTGCAACTTATATACATAGTTAGGATTATCTATTAGTGATAATCCTTCAGGTTTCTCCATGTATACATCTTATTATAGGTCCCCATTAAGAAAAGATGAGTCAACATCCATCTTATGCACTTTAAAGTTCTTATGACATGCATAGGCAAGAAAGATTATGATGGATTCCAATCTTGCCACTGGTGCAAAGGTTTCATCAAAATATTGTCCTTCAACTTGTGCATACCCCTTACAGACCAATCTGGATTTATTCTTAACAATTTTTTCTTGTTCATTCATTTTATTCTTAAACACCCATTTGGAGCCAATTACATTCTTATCTATAGGTCTAGGAACAAGCTTCCAAGTATTGTTCTTCTCAATCTAATCCAGTTCCTCATTCATTGATTTTAACCAATTTACATCTTCGCTAGATTCATTAAATTTCTTGGGTTCCACCATTTATATGAAGGCTATATGTGATTTCTTAGTGTCTTTGATTATCCTTGTCCTAGTTTGTACACCTGTCTTTCTCACCAATTATCTGACTTGCAGGATGATTTTTTTGAGTAATTATGAAGGAAGGATTTGATGTTGTCTATTGATTTGAGTCTGCCTGAGTGTTTGTATCTTCATCTAACTCAGAGTCTTCTTTTTATGATTCTTGGACCTGTTCATCTTCAACTTCAACTATATCCTTTATTGTTGATTCAACACTGCTTACATCTCGTACCAGGATTTCTTCGTCAACTTTTATGTCAATGCAATCAACCAATTTATGCAGGTTCTTATTATAGCATCTGTATCCTTTACTGTTTGTAGAATACCCTAAGAAGATTCCTTCATCAGCCCTGTCATCATATTTTCCAAGATTTTCATCATTATTATTGGTATAACACTTACTCCCAAAGACTTTAAAGTGATTGATTGAAGCAGGTCTTCCAAACCATAGTTCATAAGGAGTCTTGTCACTTTGTGGCTTGAGATGAGCTTTGTTAAGAACATGTATTGTTGTATGAATTGCTTCTACTCAATATGTCTGAGAAATATTCTTTCATTCATCGTTGATCTTTCCATCTGATGAACTAATCTATTTTGACTCTCAACTACTCCATTTTGTTATGGAGTCCTTGGAATCATATACTCTCTTTTGATCCCATGTTTATCACAAAACTCTTTGAAGTCTCCTGAACTAAACTCTCCTCCTCTATCAAACCTTACTGCCTTCAATATTTTTCCTGTTTGATTCTCAGTCAAAGCCTTAAACACTTTGAATTTTTCAAATGCTTTAGATTTTTCTTTTAGAAAGGCGACCCATGTAAGTCTAAAATAATCATCAATAATAAACATGAAATAAATTTATTTTCCTGTACCTTCCTTTATTGATGGTCCACATAAATCCATATGAACTAATTGGAGTGGTTTCTATGTTGAAGTAGAGCTCTTGGATTTAAACTGTTTCCTAGTTAGCTTTCCTACTTGGCAAGGTTTACACACAAAATCTTCTGGCTTTGATATTCTTGGAAGATCTTTTACTACCTCAAGATTTTTTATCTTGATTAAGTGGTCAAATTTTAGATGTCCAAGTCTCCTATGCCATAACCAACTTTCATCATGTTTTCTTATATGACACTCTTCTCTATCTTCTTTTAGCACATATACAATATTCTCTATCCTTATGGCTTTAGCCACCACTTGTCCTAAGTTTACATACTTTATCTTACAATGTTTGGAAGTGAACACCACTTCACATCCCCTATCACACATTTGACTTACACTGAGAAAATTATGTTTCAGCCCATCTACAAGCAAAACATCATGGGATTTTCCTTTGCCATTGCTTAAACTCACCATCCCTTTACCCTTTATTTTACCTGGTTCGTCATTTCCAAAGGTCACATTTCATGTTTTTCTTTTACCTATAGACATAAACTTATCCTTGTCTCCAGTCATGAGCTTGGAACATCCACTATCTATATACCAAGGGTCTTTGTTTTTTGAGATGAAAGTACTATACCACATTTTTCACTATCTTTCTTTTTCCATGTGTTGGAATTTCTAGCTAACGGTTTTATCCTTGGATCTGCTTTGTAATTCTTCAGATGGTAGTTTGCAGCTTTATGGCCGAATTTATGACAGTTATAGCATTCGAGATCAATGTTCAATAGATCAAAGTGATTGGTGAAACTTTGTCTACTCATTGGTTGTTTAGTTCTATGTTGCAAAGATTGTTTATTTCTTGATTTCCTTAGTTGCATGTCTTTAAACTTAATTTGAAAATTTGCAATATTATGACCAAAATTAGAGCAGTAAAAGAAGTAACCATGGAAGAAATTTTGGTACTTGAAGGATGGCCTTCTTCTTGGCATTTGTTGCTCCATATTCTGATATCTTTGTTTTTTATCAGGGACCATCTTGTCTTTATTAGCTTTTGGTCGCAGAGTACTCACATGGTCTGATTGTCTACTGACTTGGAACTTGATCATCTTTATTGACTCTTTGATTTCTAATTGTTTTCTGCTTGAACCACTTACATAGCCTAAACCAATATTCAACAAAGGAGATATTTGTTTGCTCATAATTTCATTTAGTTTTGTTGAGGCTTTAATGCTTGGAAGATTTTGGAGATACAATGCTTTAAACTTCTCCATCTCTTTTCTGGTTTTTACTACCTCTTATTCCAAGGATTCACATCTTGCCTTCTTTTCTGATAACCATTGTTTTAGAATGTCCTCTATTTTATTTGCCTCTTCTAATTCCACTTTTAGCAAGGCAAAGTCTTCATTGAGTCTTTTACTGTCTTTCTCAAACTGTATCAACAATTGTTTTTGTTTTCTCTTCTTAAGTCTGAGTCTATCAATCTCTTCCAAAACACTGATTAATTTGCCTTCCATATCAACCACAACTTCGTCATCATTAACATCACTTCCTATGATTTTATTTTCATAATCCTCTTTATCCATAAACATAAAGTCATTAACCTTATCTTCATAGGAAGAGTCACTATATGTGTCTTCTGAAGAGTCATCATTGTTTACACATAAACTTTTCTTTTCACAAAATCTCTTGCATTTGTACTTCTCTTCACCTTCAAAGTTCTGGTCCTTCTTCTTGTGTGGAGACTTAGATGCAAAGTGACCTATATTTCCATAGTTAAAACATTTGAAGGGCATCTTGCCTTGGTACTTTCCTGATCCTTTCTTTAGTCTTCTCACAAATTTTTCTTCAATTTCATCAGCCTCAGAATCCTCATTCTTATCTTCTTTAAATGATGCTTCTCTAGAGGTGGGTTTATCTTTACCTATCCTCATTTCATAAGAAGTCAGAGTTCCTAGGATTTGGTCAATATGCGGATCTTTTAGATCATTAAGTTCTTCTATAGCAAATCCCTTTGGGTTGAACCTATTTGGCAGAGATCTCAAAAAATTTTGAACTAAAGAGACATCCTCAATTTTTTCAACCAGTCCTTTCATTGCATTTACTAGTTCTTCAACTCTCAAAAATTACTTTCCAATAGTTTCATCCTCTTTCATCCTTAGTTGTTCAAACTGTAATTTGTAGGTATGAATCTTGGAATCCTTTACCTTTTCATTACCTTCATAATTGCTAATGAGTTTGTCCCACATTTCTTTGGCAGATTCTAAGTGCATAAATTTTATGAATTATGCTTTTGCAAGCCCACCCAGAATAGGATTTATAGCCTTAGCGTTGAAGCTAAATTCTATCTTGTCATCCTTAGAAGCTGTTACAATTGACTTTACATAACCAGTCTCTACCACATCCCAGACATCTGCACCTAAAGCCATTATGTAGGTTCTCATCCTAACTTTCCAGAAGGCAAAGTTTGTTCCATTGAATAGGGGGGCCTTATTGGTTGAAGTTCCTTCATGGCTAGTCATGTTTAAGCTCTAGGATCTAACTTTAGATAAAAGGAACCCACTCTGATACCAATTTTTGGAATTACTAAGACAACTGAGAGGGGGGGTGAGTCAGTTGTTACGGTGATTAAATAATTTTAGGCCTATTAACCTTCTCCAAGTGATCATCAATATTATGCAAGACATGAACAACAAAAATAACACACATCAATCACACATATGATATACATAGAGACAAATATTCATGAGGAAACCCATAAAGGGAGAAAACCTCTTCTTCTTTGAATGATAGGTAGTCTTTTAAGTTTTGCACATCATATTTCTTTGAGCACCAACTAAAAATGAGGCTACAACCTCTTCTTTAACAAGCTGCAACTTGTTGAGAGCACCAACTCTCTGGTTTCTCTAGCACCCATTAGAAGGAAGCACCAACTCCATGAGTGTTCTAGCACCAACTTCTAGTCACATAGGAACCAACTTGTATAACAGAGAACAATGGTTCTCCCTTGCACAACCCTACCACCCTAGTTTTTTTGGCTGCAACCAGATGGAAGATACAACTCCCTATGTTCAAGAACCCACTTGAAACTCTGAGGAAAATAGTCCTCCCTCGCACCACCCTACCACCCTGAGATATAAATATTTTCTTGCTGAAATTTATTACAATGATACAGGGCTTACCAGTCTCATCATTGTTCTGCTACACTACTCTTCTATGCCTACATCAGTTTCTTGTTGCTCGCATCTTCTTGCACTTAAGTTCTCATACAATCTATTTTTTTCACCTTTTCTTTTATGTACAGCTTATGTTCTCCATCTCTGCATATTTTATGCTCTATTCCTGCTCTCCTTGATCACATACAGTTCAACTTGTTTTTTTGAGGAACAACAACCTTTATCTATCATAACATCTTCCTTTTGTTCCTGCTCTCATCATCCATTACACTCCACATCTCCAACGCTCAAGTCAGGAATCTCAAAAACAAATGCTCAGAAATCAGGATTCCAATGCTCAGGAACAATGATACAAACTCTCAGGAACAATGATTCAGTTAGTGTAACTAAATCATAACTGATCGAGAAATCATGAGATGAAACAACAACCCTTCGATCAGATTCAGTTTGATCAACATCGTTGGATTATACACATAGAGGATTTTTGATCCACAGGTCCTCATGAACTTTACATGCGTGAAATAGCACCTGGCGCAATGTTCCTCTCCACATGACCATTGGTTGTGACCTTGGGCGATGGTCTCACGTGACCACGTAATTGCGGGCACGATCTCTCTTCTTATTAGCCCCGTGTCGCATGTGACCTCAAGCTACATCCTTGCATAAGTGAATGATTTTGGGTGCATCCAAGAGTGAATTTGGATCAACCGCTTTTCTCCCTGCAATCCACCTCTAGCTACCATGTACCCTTTCTCCAAAATCGTTGCTTCAATTACGACCCACTCATGAAAAATAAAGACTCGAGCATGTTCTGACCCCGTAATGTGATGGGACCATCGATATCATGATATTGATGGTGCTCCTGAATGAATGGTTCAGATATGTTCTTTCACGATCTGAGGATTAGGTCTAACCTCCCTAAATCAATGGTAATGATTTACTTCATGATCCGGGCTTCAGTAGTTTCAAATCTCAAAATCTACTTTTCCGATATGATAATATTTCAAAGTGAAAGATCTATTGACACCTGTCTCCATGAATCTACGATTAGGATCTCCTCCATGAGTCCGACGTTTAGGACTTTCAATTCTCAAACTCCGCTTTCTCCGCGGTGCTTCCACCCAGAATTCATGATCTATCGACACATGGTCTTCTCAAATCAATGGTCACAATCCCTTTGAGTATTCGAGATTCAGAAATCTCAAATTTCCAACCTTTCCTCCTTCCTTTTATTTTTCCCGGAGTACACTATCTATTGGAATGTGTCCTCCTACAGATTGATGATCCTTATCTCCTTCAGAAATTTGATATTTCAACCAGATCAATGGTTATGCAGATCCTTTCTTGATCAATGGTCGAGATCTCCTTCGAGTCTCCAGACTTCGGATATCTCAAGTCTCAAATTTTACTTCCCCTTGAAGTATGAAGATTACTGCCATGTGTCCTTACTGATGTGGTCTGCCACATGTCCTTGTTGATGTGGTCTTCCAGATGTCCTTGCTGAGGTGGGTGAGACGTGTAAGCAATGTAGTGGAGTGTGGAGGCAGAGTGCGGTAGTAGAGTGTGACGTGTAGTGGAGTGTGATGTCTGAGCATGGAGGTGGTATGTATGAGTGGTTTGGTGGTTTACTCAGAGGGGGAGGGGGGTGGTAAGTGGTAATGAGTGAGGGGGGTCTACGTTAATAGGAAGGTAACATGTATGAGGGTCCCACATGGAAAATACTACCAACTCAGACCCCCCCATGGTTAAAGGCAGAAAGGTTGGGGAGGTCTGATATGCCATGTCGATTGTAGATCTAAGTTCCCGATTATCAGCTACTAAAATTAACATGCCCTTCTTCTAATGTATCCTATCCTTCCTCTTTAGAATGATCTGATGGTTGGAATTTACTTCGGATGATCCGACGGTCAAGGATTTATTTCGACTCTCCGACTCTCCAAACTTCAAGGATTTCAAATCTCAAACTGAAACTCTCGAAGTGATTTGCTCCAGATTTGTGGGTCATGTGCCACCTATCATTCTTGATGATGGATGGTCCCTACTTACTTCGGGACTTCAGGACTTTGACAAGTATTCTCTCCTACACTCATCCAAAGGCTTAACTTTTGTGCATTTATCTCTGGATCCAACGACTGTTGATCCTCGATGCTCAGATCCAACGGATCAGATCTGTACTTCTCCTCTGTGCTTCCTCTGGTCACTAGACGATGCTCTTCTAACTTATCTTGTCCTTCCACTTAAAATGATCCAACTATTTTTGGGTATTTGGTATTAGTGATCCAACATCTACAATCATTCTTCCTCCTAATCTTTCTCACCTTCTTCTCTTCCTTCTATTCTTGCCATCAATGACAAGCACACTCTTCCTGTAAACATGCCAACATGTTCCCCCATGGGGAAAAACTCCACCTATCCACATTCTTTTTTAATTTACAATGATGTATGTATGATGTTCGTTTGATTACATGACATTATGAGTTATACTATGTTGTGAAGGTCAAATTATAAAGGCACTTGTTCATTTATTCCTCTTATCACCATTTGCACACATTCACTTTGCTAGTCAAAATCATAAGGGACCCAAAGAATCCCTATTGTTCTCGACACTTGCAAAATATTCCTCTTGCTCTAGGAGGGGTTCCTAGTCTTTCTAACTCACCGGCTCAACCATCTCACACTCCTATGAGTGCTATTATTTTTGGATCAACTTTACTTGGTTCCTCTTTTCTTGGGTCAAACACCCAAAGTCATCCATCTATTAGTTCTCCTTCACAAAGAGGCGAGAGTCAAACTTCTTCTCAAGGAAGAATTACTCACCCACTAAATCCCCCTCAAGGGACAAATCCATTATCTACACACACGATGGTTGGATCTAATCCTCCACCAAATCTCCCTATGCCATACTTGGCATCCCTCAACATTCCTTATTTAACCAAACTCATGAATGATCCCATTTTGCATGATGCTACTTGGCCCAATATGCCTACCAAGTTACCTTCAGGCATTCCAAAGTTTGAAGGAAAACCAGGGGAAGATCCCGACAACCATGTTATGACCTTCCACTTATGGTGATATTCAAACAGAATCATGGATGATTCCATCTGCTTACAGTTATTTCAACGAACTCTCACTAGTGCATCAACCAAATGGTATGTGGACGAAAAATCAGGGTCCCATGTGAACTTTGAATCATTGGCCAAGGACCTTTTGTCCTTTTTCCAACTACCAATTCATCATGACACTAGCTTAGAACTTCTTTCTAAGTTCAAGAAAACCATTGTTATCCATATCGTCGACCACATCCTTGAATGGTGTTGGCGACGTAGTTTTTGTAAAGTCAAAACCACCAAAGAACAATGTCTTGACTAGTTTCTCAAATCACTTGTCTCTGTTATTGCCAAAGATGTTGCATCCACTTTTCCTCAATAAGAAGAGGAGGCCATTAGCAAGTCTCAACAGTTTGACCTCATATATTCCCAATCAGGTTACTTGTATACAATATTTCATGATGCACCTAGACCCATACCATTTTTCCAAGACAAACCTAGGGCTTCTCACGTTGCAGATGGGTTGATTAGTTCTATGAAACACCACAATCCTTACAGCCACCCACCACCTCCTTATGGGGCAAACTAATAAACACAACCATATGGAGGGACACCTTATTACCCTCCTCCCCCTAACCAATAGTCATATCCTGTTGGTCCATCTCAATCGATGGGGGCACCCCCACCGGTACCTATGATGCATCTAGTCTCTCAACCAAGTACATGTTCACCATCAACCCCTTCATATAACCCCAACAGTACAAGAAGTACCTCAACTTCCTACACGCCCTATGGATCATCCCCTCAAAACAATCCATATTTTCCATTTCTTGGTCCCCCTTAGCAAGTTGCTCCTCCACTAGGAAAACCGCATGTCGGTGTTAATTTTGTTCAACCCTATCACATTCAACAGGTTCATACTTTTGAACAATTGAATATGGAAAATCTGGCCCATCTGTCGAATAATTCCCAAAAGAAAATAAAAAACCGAAACAATAACAACCCAAGACTAGGAGGGAATAACCCCCAACAAAATCAACCTGCTGGGGGGAACCAAATTCAAGGCTAACAAAACCCCCAAGTGGGAAATAATAACAACCAACCATGCCAAGGGAGGAACAACAACCTCAGGACGAACATCCCTTGTGCTCTATGTGGCGAGTATGGACATTATACTCGCCACTGCCCCCAAATTTCCAATTTCAAATGGATGAAATCATCCATGAATCCTCAATGCCACCTACCTCCCAGTAGGCCCCACCACAGTATTTTCAACCACCACCTCCGGTTGTGTTGAAAAATCCTATTCCACACTAGGGTGTGATGAACACCCAATAATAGGTACACCCTGCTCCACCCAAAATGGGGAATTACCCACACCCATTCCCCACTCAACCCGGAAATACGATTGACTGTAATATCCTCCTTACCAGTGAAGAAGAGGTTCTTTTGTAAACTCGAGGTTTCTAGTATGGGGTCCCTTCTGATATACCCCTACCACATTGAGAACAACCCCCGAAAAAACCAGACCACCCTTGATGATTCTACGTGCTAACACTGACCCCAATACTCATATACCCCGTGTACCTCTATGGTAGAATGTACAAAACCCTCATGCTACGACAACCCACAATTACATTTTAGTCGATGATTTAGCTCAATCCCCTATAGTCATGTCTATATTGGAATTCCTCCAAACCTGTCCATCTCAACGAAAATCCTTTCTTTCCGCCTTGGGGGCAGTCAACCCAACTGATACTCGACTCATCAACTTTGATCTAGACAATAGGGAGCCACGTCTCCTCACCCTGGTAGCTTTCCAGATACCAGTTAAGATCTGGAACATCACGGTTCATTGATGTATCATCGATGAAGGTGCATGCACATGCATCATGTCCAAAATCATATGGAAAAAAGTTGGCTCACCTGAGCTAGTACCATCTGCCATCACCCTTATAGCTTATGACGGTCGACCATCATCTCCCAAAGGGCTCTTCCAAAATGTCCCCGTTGAAATTGGGGGAAAAACCATCTTGATTGACATTGAGGTTATCGATACCCCACTTGATTATAACATTTCTTTTGGCGTAGCTACATGTATGCTATGAAGGTTGTAGCCTCTTCTATGTTTCGTACGATGATGTTCCCCCATAATTGGAAAATCGTCACCATCGACCAAATTACACATTACGAGCCTAATCATTCTGCCAACATTGATAACATCTTCCCCCTTGTCCAAACTAGTTCATATCCTTTTTCGGTCATTGACATGGGTCCAAGTATATTCAAGGACCCACACTTGTTAGGGACTTATCATGAAGCGACACCTCTCCTACATCCTTCAACACAGGTGTGTGTGGTTTCTTCTAATGGAAGTGATATCAGAGACACTAATCCTATCACGAAGACCCCTCCCCACATCAAAGTTCCACCATTTGAAGAACTACTACCTCAAGAATTCC
>ML796005.1:233699-277391 GCA_009831015.1 Picea engelmannii | reverse complement strand
CCCATATTCCCGTCTTCTACCCCCCACTTAGTGTCCAACCATTCCAGGTCTCTTCCACCCTCACACTTCCCAACATGGTGCTTTCCATCCCTGTATGTTATCTTCATCCACCTGTCATGGTGCCTTCCCCATCTCTCCCTCCTCAGGAAGAGGGAATACCAATGCAGATCCTAGTACAGGTTCCTGCCACTCCATAGACACCCCTAGATGGGGGAAACACCACCACTGGGGGCAGAAGAAGGAATAATGAGGTCATTGATCCACCTCGAGCTCAACCTCCCTATGCACTATGTGAAAGAGAAGGAAACCCCACTAATATATGTCCCACTCTTCATGAGTTGTGAAATCTTATCCAAATCCCTCAAGAAACCCCATTTCTCACCACTCCACCTAGTACTTCAACTACTACCATGGAGTCCTCAACCTCCCGCAAGAAAGGGTTACAAACCAATTTTTCTTGTGCCATATGCTTAGAATATGGCCATTACACCCATCATTGCCCAACTCTACCTCAATTTTTCCAAACATTAGTCGCAATATGTTAAACATCCCTGCCTGAGCCCCCTCAAGTTATCCCTATTGTTGCTCACGTTATTGATATTCGTTATATGTCTTCGTCAGTCTCACCCTGAATGAGGTACCCTCCATAGTATTGCAACATTCGGTTCATGTCAAGTGAACCTTCACACCCTGTGCACAATACCCCTTCTACATCCTCATCCATGGAGGACCACAGAACTCACTCGTCGATGGTTTCCCCTTCCATTGTACGGGATCCCCTATCTTATCACATTTTTCACTACGACGAAGATATCTTAGAGGAATTAACCACCCCATATTTCCCAACGAGCTCTTCAAAAATGTCCTCGTCGAAATTGGGGGAGAAACCATCTTGATTTACATTGAGGTTATCAATGCCCCACTTGATTATAAAATATTTTTTTGGCATATCTACATGTATGCTATGAAGTTTGTATCCGCTTATGTTTTTCATACGATGATGTTCCCCCATAATTGGAAAATCGTCACCATCGACCAAATTATACATTACGAGCCTAATCAGTCCGCCAACATTGATAACATACTTCCCCTTGTCCGAACTAGTTCAGATGATTTTTTGGTCATTGACATGGGTCCAGGTATATTCAAAGACCCACACTTGTTAGGGACGTATCATGGAGCGACACCTCTCCTACATCCTTCAACACAAGTGTGTGTGGTTTCTTCTAATTGAATCAATATCGTAGACACTAATCCTATCACAGAGGCCCTTCCTCACATCGAAGTTCTACCAATTGAAGAACTACTACCTCAAGAATTCCCTGATTCTACCACCGAACCACTTGTCGATGATTTTCCCCCCCTCTAGGGGAAAATCCTAGTTTGGGAGACAGTCACTCAAGCTATTTCCCAAATTCTTGTCTTCTACCCCCCACTTAGAGTCCAAGCATTCCAAGTCGCTTCCACCCTCACACTTCCCAACATGGTGCTTGCCATATCTATATGTTATCTTCATCCACCTGTCATGGTGCCTTCCCCATCTCTCCCTCCTCGAGAAGAGGGAATACCGATGCAGATCCTAGTATAGGCTCTTTCCACTCCACTGAAACCCCTAGCTGGGTGAAACACCACCACTGGGGGCAGAAGAAGGAATAATGAGGTCTTTGATCCACCCTGAGCTCAACCTCCCTACGCACTATGTGAAAGAGAAGGACACCCCATTAATAGATGTCCCACTCTTCCTGAGATGTGAAATCTTATCCAAATCCCTCGAGAAACCCCATTTCTCACCACTCCACCTAGTACTTCAACTACTACCATGGAGTCCTCAACCGACTGCAAGAAAGGGTTACGGACCAATTTTTCTTGGGCCATATGCTTAGAATATGGACATTACACCCATCATTGCCCAACTCTACCTCAATTTTTCCAAACATTGGCCATAGTACACCAAACATCCTTGCCTGGGCCCCCTCAGGCTCTCCCTACTATTGATCACGTTACTGACATTTGTTATATTTCTTTGTCAGTCTCACCGTGAATGAGGTACCCTCCATAGTATTGAGACATTCAGTTCATGTCAAGAGAACCTTCACACCCTGCAGACAATACCCCTTCTACGTCTTCATCCCTAGAGGACCATAGAACTCACTCGTCGATGGTTTCCCCTTCCATCGTATAGGATCCCCTATATTCTCGCATTTTTCACTACGAAGAATATATCTTAGAGGAATTAACCACCCCAGATTTCCCAAAGGGATCTTCCAAAATGTCCCCATCGAAATTGGGGGAAAAAACATCTTGATTGACATTGAGCTTATCGATGCCCCACTTGATTATAAAATCTTTTTTTGGCGTATCTACATGTATGCTATGAAGTTTGTAGCCTCTTCCGTGTTTCGTATGATGATGTTACCCCGTAATTGGAAAATCGTCATCATCAACCAAATTACACATTACGAGCCTAATCATTCTACCAACATTGATAACATCCTCCCCCTTGTCTGAACTAGTTCAGATGCTTTTTCGTTCATTGACATGGGTCTAGGTATATTCAAAGACCCACACTTGTTAGGGACTTATCATGGAGTGACACCTCTCCTACATCCTTCAAGACAAGTGTATGTGGTTCCTTCTAATGGAACCAATATCAGAGACACTAATCCTATCACGAAGGCCCCTCCCCACATCAAAGTTCCAAAAGTTGAAGAACTACTATCTCAGGAATTCCCTGATTCTACCACCAAACAACTTGTCTATGATTTCCTCCCCCCCTCCAAGGGAAAATCATAGTTTGGGAGACAGTCACTCAAGCCATTACCCAAATTCCCGTCTTCTACCCCCCACTTAGAATCCAAGCATTCCAGGTCGCTTCCACCCTCACACTTCCCAACATGGTGCTTTCCATCCTTGTAGGTTATCTTCATCCACCTGTCATGGTGTCTTCCCCATATTTCCCTCCTCAAGAAGAGGGAATACCAATGCATATCCCAGTACAGGATCCTTCCACTCCATTGACACCCCTAGCTGGGGGAAACACCACCACTGGGGGCAAAAGAAGGAAGAATGAGGTCGTTGATCCACCCCGAGCTCATCCTCCCTGTGAACTATGTGAAAAAGAAGGACACCCCACTAATAGATGTCCCACTCTTCTTGAGTTGTGCAATCTTATCCAAATCCCTTAAGAAAGCCCATTGCTCACCACTCCACCTAGTACTTCAACTACAACCATGGAGTCCTCAACTGCCTGGAAGAAAGGGTTACGAACCAATTTTTCTTGCACCATATGCTTAGAATATGGCCATTACACCCATCATTGCCCAAATCTACCTCAATTTTTCCAAACATCCCTGCCTGGACCCCCTCAGGCTCTCCCTACTATTTCTCACGTTACTGACATTCATTATATTTCTTCGTCAATCTCACCGTGAATGAGTTACCCTCCATAGTATTGAGACATTCAGTTCATGTCAAGTGAACCTTCACACCCTGCGCACAATACCCCTTCTATGTCCTCATCCCTGGAGGACCATAGAACTCACTCCTCGATGGTTTCCCCTTCCATCGTACAGGATCCCCTATATTCTCACATTTTTCATTACGAAGAATATATCTTAGAGGAATTAACCACCCCAGATTTCCCAAAGGGATCTTCCAAAATGTCCCCATCAAAATTGGGGGAAAAACCATCTTGATTGACATTGAGGTTATCGATGCCCCACTTGATTATAACATATTTTTTTGGTGTAGCTACATGTATGCTATGAAGGTTGTAGCCTCTTTTGTGTTTCATACGATTATGTTCCCCCGTAATTGGAAAATCGTCACCATCGACCAAATTACACATTACGAGCCTAATCATTCTGCCAACATTGATAACATCCTCCCCCTTGTCTGAACTAGTTCAGATGTTTTTTTGGTCATTGACATGGGTCCAGGTATATTCAAGGACCCACACTTGTTAGGGACTTATCATGGAGTGACACCTCTCCTACATCCTTTAGCACAAGTGTGTGTGGTTTCTTCTAATGGAACCGATATCGGAGACACTAATCCTATCACGGAGGCCCCTCCCCACATTGAAGTTCCACCAGATGAAGAACTACTACCTCAAGGATTCCCTGAATCTACCACCGAACCACTTGTTGATGATTTCCCCCCCTCCAAGGGAAAATCCCAGTTTGGCAGACAGTCACTCAATCCATTACCCAAATTCCCATCTTCTACCCCCCACTTAGAGTCCAAGCATTCCTAGTCGCTTCCACCCTCACACTTCCCAACATGGTGCTTTCCATCCCTGTATGTTATCTTCATCCACCTGTGATGGTGCCTTCCCCATATCTCCCTCCTCAAGAAGATGGAATACCGATGCTGATCCCAATACATGCTACTACCACTCCACCGACACCCCTAGTTGGGGGAAACACCACCACTAGGGGCAGAAGAAGGAAGAATGAGGTCGTTGATCCACCTCAAGCTCAACTTCCCTGTGCACTATGTGAAAGAGAAGTACACCCCACTGATAGATGTCCCACTCTTCATGAGTTGTGAAATCTTATCCAAATCCCTTGAGAAACCCCATTGCTCACCACTCCACCTAGTACTTCAACTACTACCATGGAGTCTTCAATCTCCCGCAAGAAAAGGTTACGAACCAATTTCTCTTGCGCCATATGCTTAGAATATGGCCATTACACCCATCATTTCCCAACTCTACCTCAATTTTTCCAAACATTATCTGTAGTACACCAAACATCCCTGCCTGGGCCCCCTCAAGCTCTCTCTATTGTTGCTCATGTTACTGACATTCGTTATATTTCTTCGTCAGTCTCACCGTGAATGAGGTACCCTCCATAGTATTGCAAAATTCGGTTCATGTCAAGTGAACCTTCACACCCTATGCAGAATAACCCTTCTACAACCTCATCCCTAGAGGACCACAAAACTCACTCATCGATGGTTTCCCCTTCCATCATATAGGAACCCCTATCTTCTCGCATTTTTCACTACAACAAAGATATCTTAGAGGAATTAACCACCCCATATTTACCATGGAATGTGCTTCATAAACGAGCACTTTTTCTTTCACCAACGACCTTTCACCCTCTTGTCCAAGATTTCATATGTGCAATCAAAACCAAGGATTTCATTCCCCCGGGGCATATTGACTGGTTCAACAACCCTATCCCTTCCCCCGATGATTTTGAAGAAGGAAACATGGAAAACATCTCCCCCATTGTCAAGATTGACATTTCCATTAAACCGAGAATCGTAGAAGAAATCACCATTGGTGTTGCATGCTCCTCTGAAGAACTCTTTGCTCACAAAGCACTCTTTCAGGAATATCGAGATATTTGTTCCTGGTCATATGCAGTGATGCCTAGCCTCGATCCTTCTATAGTCAAACATTACATCGACACATGGCTAGATGTCACCCCTATCCTTCAAAAGCAATGCCCCCTTCACCCATCCAAATTTGTGGCTATCAAAGTCAAAATTGACAAGTTACGCATTGTCGGGTTCATTTACCCCATTGCGTACACTTCATGGGTCTCCAACCCCATCCCTGTGAACAAAAAACAAGGAAATATTCACGCTTGCATAGAATTTCGCGATCTCAACCATGCTTGTCCCAAAGACAACTTCCCAACCCCTTTAATTGACCATATCATCAATGATTGTGCTGGCCATGAGGCACTTTTCTTTATGGATGATTTCTCCGGGTACAATCAAATAGAAATCGACCCAAAAGATCAATATAAAACCACTTTTACAACCCCTTGGGGTACCTTTTCTTGTCGGTTCATGCCTTTTGGACTCAAGAATGCAGGTCTTGCATTTCAACGGGCCATGACCTATGTTTTCCATGATCTTGCTGCATCATCCTTGCTTAGTTGGATGACCTCACTTCTCGATCCAAAAAGTGAGCTCAGCATTTAGATGACTTACGCATTGTTTTCCAACGATGTCGCCAGTACAATAACTTCTTGAACTCCCTCAAGTGTTTCTTTTGTGTCACATTCATATGCCTTCTTAGGTTAATTGTTTCCCAACACGACATCACGATGGACCCCCTCAAGGTCCAAGCTATCACAAAAATTCCACCACCTAGGAATTTATGCCAGCTGCAAAGCCAAATTTTTATGCTTCTTTATCCTAGAATACTCCACTTCTGTGCATGGTTTCCTTCGCCTACTACAACATGATATCCCATTTCGATGGGATGAACATGCCAAAAGAATTTTTGATGATTTAAAAGATGCCTTTTCCAATTCCCCTCTTATTAGTCCTCAAGACTATGATCGTGATTTCATCCTCTATTTATCAGCCTCATTTATCTTAGTAGCGGGAGTCCTCATCCAATTAGAGGATGACAGGCGTGAACATGTCATTTACTACATTAGTAAAAATCTTTCAGGGCCACCCTTGAAATACAATCATGAACATAAAATCGCCTTAGCAGTTGTCCTCGCAGTCCAAAAACTGTGACACTATATCCTGCTTTGAACTACCAAGGTCGTAGCAGATTCTAACCCCATGTAGTACTTTCTTATTCGATGACATATTAATGGTAAATTTTCCCGATGGATTGTGATCCTCCAAGATACGATCTAGAGTTCTCTACTCCCAAAATCAAGAAATCTCTTGTCCTAGTGGAACTCATCATTGCTTTTCCCTTGGATTCCAAAGCTTCCC
The DNA here is from genome assembly GCA_009831015.1 of Picea engelmannii. Lineage (NCBI taxonomy): Eukaryota > Viridiplantae > Streptophyta > Pinopsida > Pinales > Pinaceae > Picea > Picea engelmannii. The sequence continues at coordinate 270,695 of ML796005.1, read as the reverse complement.
CCATCAATGAATAATTTCTTTATGAAAACCTCTTCCTCATCCCTTTCGATGATCCTTGGTACGACTACCTCCTCGTCTACCTTCATACACAGAATTTTGGGTCTCATATCTCTCGAGATGATCGTTGATGCATTCATCATCAGGCCCCTCAATACCTCCTCATCGAAGATTTTCTCTATCGATGTGGGGTCAACACCATTCTTTGTCGATGTCTGACCATCGACGAAGCAAACAAAGTCTTGAATGATTTCCACAGTGACTCTTGCGGTGGTCACCTCCTGGGTATGTCTACCACCCAAAAAATCATTCGAGCAGGGTACTTCTGGCCCACTTTGTTTCATGACTATATCCATGTTGTCAAGCGATGAGACAAATGCCAACTTTCTGCAAATAAATAATGATCTCCACCTTCTCTTCTTCATCTAGTCATCATCATCGACCCCTTCTACAAATGTTGCATAGACTTCATGACTTGTCATCCTCCATCCAGTAATGGACACAAGTACATTGTCGTGGTCGTCAAATGCTTTACCAAATGGGTTGAAGCCATGCCCACTTTCAATAACACCACTGACACAACAACATGTTTTTTCTTTAACCATGTCATTACCCAGTTCAGAGTCCCACTATAGTTAGTGTCCGACCATGGTAAAAATTTTGAATGAGATCTTTGTAGAACTCTCCTCAAAATTATACTTCTCCCATGATTTCACCTCCCCATACTACCCTCAATCCAACAGACAAGTCGAGGCTGTCAACAAAGTCCTCAAAACCATGCTACAATGTATCGTCAACAAGCATAAGACCAACTGGCATCATATGTTGTTTTTCGCATTATGGGCTTATCGCACGATAATCAAAACTACCATCGGTTTCACACCGTTCCACCAAGCCCATGGACTCAAAGCCACCCTCCCTATCGAGTGAAAAATCCCCACGTTATGCACTTCCATCAAGATATTACCTGACACTACTCCAATGGAATAGCGCTTCTTGACCTTAGAGTCACTTGATGAAGATCATCGATAGTCATTACAAAATATGAGGCAGATAAAAAATGGTCCAAGGCCACCTTCAACCACTATGTTAACCTCTTCTCATTCAGCAAAGGGGATCTCATGTTAGCTTACGATATCTCCCACGATACCCTTGGCCATGGGAAATTCAATTCATTATGGCATGGACCCTACATCTGGACATATTTCCTCACTAAATGCGTCTACATCTTGACCTCTCCATAAAGCTATCCTCTCAAAGAGCCCATCAACAGGTTGTACTTAAAGAAGTTTTACGCATGAGCGTAGCCATTCTACCTTAGGATTTTATTTGTCCACATTTGTAGAGTTTTTAGTCTTATTTTTTTCCCTCCAATCCTAATGTATGATCTATCATCTTTGTTATTGACAAATGCATCATCCATCAGCCTACCACATTGGTTACGCTAACAGTGTCAGCCACTGGACCCAGAATCTCGCTTCGGCCACTTGGGCCATCTATACTCCCTCACATGTCCTACTCCACTCTAGTGGCATATGTTTGGGGTCGGCCACCAACAAAAAAGCCAAATACGAAACCTTCATTGGTATCCTCTCCAAGGCCAATCACCATTGCATTTGTCACCTTAGTGTTTTCTTAGATTCCCATCTTGTCGTCCTGTAGCTCAACAATGTATATCATATTCACGATCCTTTCCTCTTTCGCAAATACCTACAAGTTAGACTATTATCTCACAAGTTTGATTCAATAACATTTACACATATTCCATGACAACATAATCAAGTAGAAGATCACATGGTTAAACTAGTATTAGATTGGCATTTATCACATTAAACAACATTTTATACATCACATCATACATTTTCCATAAAAAGATAGAAAATACATCATACAAAAAGCATAAACACATGGAGACATGAATGATCCAAAAATATATATCCATATATATATATATATATATATCATCATCATGACATTCCTCAAATATTTATAAAAATATACATGTACAAATTGCCCGTAGGATCATGAGTCCCCCCAACCCTATAGGTACAAAAATGGGTATCAACTACCCGATAAAAAAATGGGCTCCCCTACCCATACATAAAAAAATTGACACTCACGGTGCCCCCAAAGCTACCCCCCCAGATCCTCTGTCAGCTAGAGGTGCCCTAGTAGCTAGGGGCCCTCCAGGTCCATGGGGCAGTCGACCAGTCATCGCTACCCCTGCTACTACCACCCAATGGATCAGAGTCTACCACTCTACCGATATGCCCAAGCACTACTCCAAGACCTCCTCATATTAGATGTGGGCCCACATACCCTCAAGTATGCCCTGCAAAACCCCTTTAAAGCATCGATGCAGGTCCTCTAGCATCCCTCCAGCCTCTTCATGTGGCTCATGTGCTGGTTTAGCACCAACGTCATCTCGTCTCCTCCTCTTTTCCACCCTCGTCTCTATAGGTGATGGTTGCACTGGCTCTCGGTGATCCGACTCCATGACCATCTCCGCCTCGAGGTCCCACATATGAAAAACAACATCATAGATAGTGTCAGCATCCATATATACATATATAAACAATGTTATCTATCAAAATCATCAAAACATAATCCAAGAACATACCTCGATGATCCCAGTCCTCCATAGGATGCAACGTCATGTCAAGGTCGTGTGGGTAGTCCATACCCACATATGGATACCTCAGTATCACCTGTGGCATCTGTCACCACAATCATGCCACCATGGCCATGAACTAGTGGCCATCCTCTCCACCTTTGTGTCGGACCAACACATGGGCCCACTACATCAGATGTGACTCTTGTTTCCCCATGGGTTCGAGCAAGATCCTCAGGTGCAATAGAGGCACCCTCTCAAGAAACTAGGCCACCAGAATGGACCCGAATGTGAATTCATCAGAGTCGGCTCATCGACACCGATTAACCTGTCCCATCATCTTGGTGTGCACAAGCACACCCCATGCAAAATGGTCCCCATCCACAACCTGATCCACTATCCTCAGTTGATCTCCAGTGATCTGATGAGTCCCCAAGGATCCATAGATCCTCACCACCATAGAGGCAATGGACTTTGTCAAGAGGTCGTCTATTGCCTCAATACGAATGATTGAACCTGACATTGGGTTCGGCCTCGTGTAGTGACGAGCCTCCAGGTCACCCACTTGCTCGTCCCCCAATAGCTAGGGGTCAATAGATAGGGCCATCCCATGGAATGGGAGCCCCATCAAGAAATATACATCCTTGGCAACTGAGAATGTTAGTTGTTGACCCCTTACTATGATGCATTGTAGATCAATGCTCCACATCCCAATAAGATACTATAGCAGGAACTCTTGTGACCGTATCAGCGGGTAATTGAAGAATTTGAGCATCCTACAGGCTGCCAAGTATCTCCAGACCCCCAGCTACACTCTCACCACCTCCCATAAATGGTCCCAGTCGTGGTCCATCCAGTGCACTGGCATCGTGATATTCAGAATATGCTACTCACCTGCATCCACACGGAAACACTTGATCAGCCTCATCATCCATAAACATGCATTAAAAAACCAAAAATTTCAACACCTTAGCCTTGCCTCTCGTGTTCGGCTTTCACCTAGATAGGTGCACACATGTACGCGCCTATTCTTTGCATAGTTTTGAACTCATGCACAACTGTTGGAGAAACAACCATGCGACTATCTGTCAGAAAGGCGCATAACTCATGTGCGCCTGTCTACCCATCCCATGCGCACCCATGCACAGTTGTGTCAGACACAGTCGAACATTGTGTGCTAGAAGAGAAATTATATCCATGCACATATTCGCGGGTATTATTCCTCTTCCCATGCAATGGTGAGCCCATACCCAAAAAATGGACTGTATGACCCTCCGTACAGTCCCTACCTACAAATTCATAATTTCACAAGATGCAGGAGGATAGGACCACTAACATGTTTATCTCCACTCGCGGATTGGTAGCCTCATGCTCTTGTAATCTCTAAATATCCTCAAAGAAACCTCGTTAATTTAGCTACAGTGGCAAGTATAAATTAGGTGGCATTGTGGGCCCACCAGTCATATATATCCCCTTTTTCCCAACTTCTACACTCTATTACAAGAGCCCAGAGCCTCTGTTTTCCAATCCGTTCTCAGCTACGGGATTATGGTCCTGCCATCTACACATTCACATCCCTCAGATCATCATATGCACTTGGCCTCGAAAGGGATTTTTTCTCACGTCACATTCAGGTATGCATGCTCATGTTCAATTTTATCAAATAGTTGTTATATGTTCTTTATCATCAGATATTGTTCACGTCAAGTATTTGGTTTTCATGTGTGTAGGTACTTGTTCATCAAAGCGTTGCAGCCCCTTCAGGTATATGTTTGACACCAAAATATAATTATTCCCTCTTTAAATCAATTTCATATCCCAGTCACACCCTCTGACATTTTCCTTTAGGGTCCTTACAATCGGCTCTGCAGTACCTCTACCTCTGTCGCATTTGGGTACTGTTACCCAGTAGCACTCCCCCCCCCATGAGTTTTCCCATTCATAGTTCCCCCTGGCAACTTGAAACTCATGTTGATTTCACCCCCTTGGGATGGGAGTCCCGATAGTCTTATTCACTTTTGAGAATGAGCCCCATACTTCTTCTCACCATATTGCTAACTTTCCCAAATGGACTCCCAGGTTATATCATCACGGTTCTATTTGACTACATCTTCGCAGTTTCATTAGCCCTCCATTTCATCCACCATTAGTTTTTCCATCTATAGATTTTCCTCCATTCATTTAAATCATACAGAAACCCACCCATGGGGCCCCCACCCTCCACCAGTTCTCATTCACAAACTTGTTCCCTCACAGGCCAAGCCATATTTCGCTGGGGCACTCATTTGTTTATTTGTATACTCAACCCATTTTATTATTTATTTATCTGGTAATTGTATAAAGCCTTTATTTCCATCATATACATATATTTTTCTTCGTCATCTCTGATGGCCTTCTTATTTATGGAAAAGAAACCCATGTTGCCCTTGATTGGGGAATCCACTCTTTTTCATTCTGACATCATTCACAAACCTCAAGTATCCCAATTCCATGTACTCATGATCTTTGAGTTTGTCCACCTTGTTATCCCCTAGTGTAAATTAACCCCATATATATTCGTCCCCCTGACACTAGATTCAATTTTACGGTTGTTTCCAGTCACCCTTCAAAATCCCCAACCAAGGGAAATCTTGAGTCTCACAGCACTTTGACTTTGTTCATGTTACTTGTATGTACCTAATATCACCTCTCACTTAGTGGATTTCAAGAATCCCTTTGCTTCTTAGCATCACGCCTCCCTTTCTGTCGACATCAATACAATTTCTAGAAGGGCGATAATATCTTGACTCTCATTAGCTTTACAACGAGGAGTCTCGAATGACACAGAGAGAATCATCATTTTTTTATGATGTCATTGACCCCCATAACATTCAACTTCAGCAAACTCCCATGTTAAGGTGGGTCTTACCATGCGACTATTGCATTTGTTTCATACCAGCCGAAGACCTATGAATTCGTTAGGTCATCAATTCCTACTATTCATCGACAATTCTTATAGTCGTTCTTGCATCACTTCATATTATGTTCACCATTTAGAACTGTCATATTCTTTTATCAACCACCCTCGAGGGTGTTTCATTTATCTACATTATCATATATCTTCAGTTACAGTCTCACATTTTTGGTCACATGACACGAGCATGGGGCATGCCCGCCTTGTTTGTACACATATTTGTTTCCCTAGAGAAAGGTTTGTGTCCCACAGTTTTACCTTTCCCTCAAGTGGATCGCTCTTGTAGTTACTCTCTTCAATCTTCGTCATAATGGCACTCTCTGTAAAATAAACATTGATGTATTTCAACTATACGTATGCTACTAACCTCATAGATTAGGGGGAATCTATTATCACTGAAAAATCATCTGCAACACTGCATGCAAATGGTCAAAGACCACATCAATTCCAACAACAATTAGTCCACTTACAACACCAAAATGCATTCAAAAAGGAAAAAAACTATTCAATTGTGTAAAAAATTGAAGTGTGCAAAGTCACCAAAAGGAGCGTGCCCATAGTGCGTAGTGTGCACAGGCCAACATAGGCCTCTGAATGCGCTATGCACAAAATGTGCATCTGTTCATGAGAAAATCCATGCACTCCTCTGAACGACACATTTATGGATCTTGTCGACCCCTAAACCACTTATGGACCAACCCCCAACACAATTTGACACTCATATCTGAGCGAAATCCAAATTGGAGGTTGGTCAAGCTATAGAGGGTGTCCTAAAAGGCCCCTTGTTCACACTATGAACTAATTACATTTTATCATGTATGCATGTTATAAATAAGAGCCATGGGTGCACTAAGAAACCAAGATCTTCATAGTATTGTTATGTTGCAAGAATTCTCCCTTGAGAATCCTTTTTTTTCTTTGGAGCCTTCAAGCACCATTGCAATAGGCCATTCCACTCACCTCTTGAGGGAATAGGCATTTTTCTTCTTCACCATTTTCCATTTTCTTCCATTGTAGAGAGTGAATTTATCTCAATTAGGGAACTCAAGAGCCCTCCCAAGGAGGAAGAGGGGACTCATAAGTCCCTAAACTTTCTATACAGTGTTTTGCCCACTAATCAATTTATACATTGGTAGCATTATGTTGGTTATTGTTTGATTTTCATGGTTCTAAGTTTCCCATGCTTTCTAACATTTATTTCTTAGTTGTTTTAGTTTATTTTCTTGTTTTACATGTGTTTGGCTTGTTTAACCCACTCACAAACTTCTATCTTGTCTAGTAGGCTTATCTATACATGCAAGTGTTGTTTTTTTTCTCACTCGAGTGACAAAACCAACACAACAGGGATGAAAAGAAGATCACCTATACAAGGATTTCCCTCACAGAAAAGATAAAGCGAATACCATGCACAACATCCAAGAGGATATAACTGTAGAATACATGGGTGGAATATATGCATCCTTGCAAGATAGATAAGCAGAGTACCAATCCAATATGATCAAGATGGAAGGTAACATTATTAATCAACATGTTTCTATTTTAATTGATTAAAGGGAAATCCATTGTTACATTGATCCTAAAATAGTGAATAGATTACATTTGGAGAAAATTTATCTTGAATAATCAAGTTTGGTTCAACCAGCCACTGGAACCAAAAGAAGGATCAATGAGATGGTCAAAGGTTGTCCCATAAGTATTAATGGAGTAAATACTAATGTTGATCTAAATATTATACCATTGGGATCTTATGATATTCTAATTGGAATGGATTGGTTGGACAAGCATCATGTTGTCCTAGATTGTCATAACAAGACATTTACATGTCTTGATGACAAAGGAAAAGAGAAAAATGTGAAAGGAATTCTAATACCCATTTCTATAAGGGAGATTTCATCCTTACATCTTAAGAGATGTCTTAGAAAAGGATATCAATTATATGCAGCCCATGTGGAGGAGGTAGAAAAGACAAAAGGGACAAGCCTTGAAAATTTTCCGGTACTACAAGTGTTTGAAGATGTATTCCAAGATATACCAGGATTTCCACCAAAGAATGAGATATATTTCTCTATTGATTTAGTACCAAGAGCTTCCCTAGTATCAAAAACACCTTACCTAATGAGTACACCAGAATTAAAAGAATTACAAATGCAGCTAGAATAATTGTTGAAGAAAGGGTACATACTTCCAAGTATTTCACCTTAGGGAGCACCAATACTCTTTGTAAAAAAGAAGGATAGAACATTGAGGTTGTGTATTGACTTTAGACAGTTGAATAAAGCCACAGTGAAGAAAAAATACCCTCTAGCCAGAATTGATGACCTCTTTCATCAGGTAAGAGGAGAAAATATATTTTCAAAGATTTACTTAAGATCAGGATACCACTAGGTAATAATCAAGGAAGAAGACATCAATAAGACAACATTTAGAACCAGGTATGGGCATTATGAATTTGTAGTGGTTCCATTTAGGCTGACCAATGCACCAACTTTCTTTATGTGCTTAATGAATGGTATATTTATAAATTATTTGGATAAGTTTTTCATATTATTCTTGGATGACATACTTATCTATTCTAAGTCAGAGGAAGAACATGAACATCCCTTGAGATTGGTATTGCAAGTGCTGAGGGAAAAATAGTTTTATGCCAAGCTTGGTAAGTGTTCTTTTTACCAATAAAAGACCAATTACTTGGGACACATTATTTCAGAACATGGTATAGCAATGGATCTAGAGAATATTGAAGGCATTAGAGGATGGCCAAAACCAAGAATGTTTTAGAAGTCATATCTTTTATGGGATTAGTTGGTTACTATAGAAGATTTATAGCATGGTTCTCTAAGATTTCTCATCCCATCACTTCTTTGGAAAAGAATGGAATCAAATTTGAATGGACAACTGAGTATGAAGAGAACTTTAATTTGTTGAAAAAATTACTTACTAGTGCACCTATTTTAAATATTGTTGACCCAAATGAAAGTTTTTTGGTATGTACAAATGCAAACAATGAAGGAATTGGTGGAGTCTTCACTCAATATGGACATGCCATTGGTTATGAGTCCATAAATCTTTAAAAAATTGAGAGGAACTATGCCACACATGACTTGGAACTTGTTGTCATTGTTCATGCATTGAATATGTCGAGGAATTATCTCATGGGAAAGATATTTGAATTAAGCACAGACTATAGTGGTCTGAAATATATTTTTGAATAGCCAAATTGGAATGTTAGGAAAATGAGATGGCTGATATTTTTAAGTGAATATGATTTTGACATCAAACATATCAAAGAAAATAAGGTTGTTGATGCACTCGGTAGAAGAGTACATCTCATGCATGCTACAACCATTAGTATGCATCAGTCATATTTGAAGAGAATAATTTTAGATGGTGTTGTTATAGGTCAGCATTACCTACAGGTAAAAGAATGCTTATAGAAAGAAAATATACAGTAGAAAATTAAAGAATATGAGATGAAGGAACATGGATTACTTATGCATAAAAATAGAATTTATGTTCTTAGTTTCAAAGAACTTAGGAATTTGGTATTAAAAGAAATGAATAATGTTCCGTACGTCTGACATCTTGGTTACCAGAAAACAATTGCAACAGTAAGAAGCCAATTATTTTGACCAGGAATGAAGAAATATGTTGCTAATTACATTTTCATATGTATGGAATGTCAGAGACTGAAGGTTGATCATAGACACCCAGTGGGTTTGTTGCAGCCATTGCCAATTCTAAAGAAGAAAGGGGAAGTAGTAACCATTTATTTTATAGCTAAATTAACTAGGAAAGAAAGGCAACATGATTCAATAATGGTAGTGGTTGATAAATTGGCAAAGGTTTCTCATTTTATTCCTATAAAAATTACTCATACAACAACTAGTATTGCAGAAATTTATACGATGAAGATTGTTAGGTTGCATGGGATACCTAATTCTATTGTTTCATACAGGGATACAAAGTTTACTTCAAATTTCTAGAGGGGATTGTTTAAAGTATTTGGTACAAATTTCTTAACTTTAGTGCAACATACCATTCACAATCAGATGGGAAGACAGAGAGAGTCAACCAAGTAATTGAAGACATGTTGAGAATGTGTGTAATGGATAATCCATCTAAGTGGGAAGATTACTTGCACTTGGTTGAGTTTTCCTATAATAATGGGTATCGAGCTTCATTGAAAATGAGCCCATTTGAAGCTTTGTATTGTAGGAAATGCAATACTCCAGTGAATCGGGACAACCCATCAGACATAGTGGTACTTGGGATAGAATTGCTAAAGGATATGGAAGATCGGATGGTTAGAATTAAGTAGAATTTAAAGGTAGCTCAAGATAGACAGAAAGGTTATGTAGATAAGAGCAGAACAACTAGATAATTTAAAGTGGGAGAGCATTTTCTGTTAAAAGTGAATTCCAAGAAGAGCTCATTGAAGTTGGGAATTTGTTCAAAGATAGCAACTAGATTATGTAGTCAATTTAAGATATTGAACATAATAAGGGTAGTTGCATACATGATTGCATTGTCTACTTCCATGAATGTGCATAATGTATTTCATGTCACTTTGGTGAAAAAGTATATACATGATCTTAACCATGTTATTGATTGGAATTTGATCCAAATGGAGCTAGAAGGAGACTCTCAGGTCCATCCGGTGCACATATTGAACCGAAAAGTCAAAATGCTCCAGAATCGAGTCATAGAACTGGTAAAGGTTCAGTGGACCTGTTACGGTCCTGAAGACACTACTTGGGAACATGAACATGCCATGCGAGCAAAGCACCCATGACTTTTTTAATGAACTTTGAAATGTTTTATTTATGTTTTGTATATGCATTGAGGACAATGCTAAAATAAGGGGGAGGGAAATGTAAATACCTCGGTTTTGATTCCCCGTATAAAATAATGTATTTTTTTAATTTATGAAAGGCCAAAGTGCCCAAACAATTAAAAGAGGCCAATGTTCCTAGGAAATGTAATGTTTTGATCATTATTAATAATAAAATACATTAATGGTTGCTATATGGGAAGGGACAAGATTTATAGAGGGTTATGATTCCATGAGAGAGGGGTATTAAGGGGATAAGTATTTTATTATATTTTATTTACCCATAATTTCTTTAATTGAGAGACGTGGTTACATGAGATTCTTGGGGGAAGGCCATGTGGTTCTTGATTTCAAAGTAAATATATAAACCCATCTTGTGGGTTGTTTGGAGGTTCTTTTCCATTAACACTTGCACTCTTTCTTTCATCGTTTCTCAATTATCATTCCTAATCCATTATTGCTCTTGGATTGGGACATGGGGGGGCATAATTGTTGAGGAAGAAGCCATTGTTTGTTGGTTGTAGTAATGATTGGTGTATTCCAACCATGAATTTGTGCCAACATGCCTCAAATGCATTTACATGTACTAGATTTTATTTACATATGTGAGTCCTGAGAGTCCCAGCAGGGAGATTCTTTACCAAAGGCATAAGAGCTCTAAAAGGAGGTGGACAGCTTGAGGGAATGCATGGAAGAGAAGGGGGTACATTCTCTCAGGTTGTGTAGAATGGATAACACTTTACTTATATAATGTTAAACTCTTGGAATAATGAGAGGGGGGGTGAATTAGTATGAGCACTTTATACCACTTTTAACCACAATATATATTGTTTCACTTTATCAACAATGTTCAATAGTCTATCATCAATGTATCACCTATGATTTCATTCAATATATGTATCATAAGCATGTAATCATAAGTAACATCACATCAAAATCACATCAAGAACACAGTACAACAATGTTTACATGGAAAACCAAATGGGAGAAAACCACATAATTCTTTCTTATATATATCAAAAATTCATTCATAGGAAGCACCAACTTCCCAATTCTCCAGTTGAAACTGGAAGGAGGATACGAACCCCTATTTATAATCTCCAAACTGAATAAAGCTACAACGCCCTGAGTTCTCTCACTCCAACTAGGAGGAGGATACAACCCCATGGGTTCTCTGGCTCCAACCGGAAGGTGGCTACAACCACCTAGTTCTCAAGATCCAACTTGAAGGAAGCTCTAACCCCCTAATTCTCCGAAACTAACCGGAGGGAGGCTACAACCCCCTTCCTTTCACTGTCTTGTTGCCCTGAAATATAAGTGTAGACCAAATGTCACAAACTCTTCCACTGTCACTTCCACTATCACAACTCTATCATTCTCACAACTTTGTCACTGTCACAACTTTGTCCAACCAATCATTGTCTCATCTACGAAAATAGGTCCACTCACATCCACATGCAACTCATTCCAAGATCACCAAGAGAATATCTCAAACCATATGCTCAACATCACCAACATATTCCTCTACCAATCATGTAAAAATATCACCACATACCATCACAAGATATGTGTCTCACTCAAGTACCAACCTATACAATGCATCAACCATACATCAACCTGTACCACAACAAGTGCATCAAAAATACACCAAACCTATATCATCAACTATGTACCAACCATGTACATCAACCATGTAGATGCACATTGTAACATCTAGTTCCACTAATCACATTTTATACACTGACTTATTCTTTGAGGACACTTGTGAGCAAGTGATCAAGTTAAAACATGGTACATTATGATTATTAGTTTTGGTTTGCATGTTTATGCTATGATTGGGTTTTGAAAATTTATATTTTATTTATATTGATGTATAACATTGATGGGTATTATGATGAGATTTCCTTAGTGTGCAGGAAATGTGACAGGATGAGGATGTTGACGACATCGATAGAATTCATTGGACTCCAAATTGAGTAAAGGAGTGGATTGTTTACTTTGTTATGAGTACTTGATTTATTATGCATGTGTTATATGATGATTTTAGTTATGGATTTCATGTATATGAGTTATTGATGTTATCTTTGTCAGTGGATGAAGGCATAGTGATGCTTTCTAATATGAATCACATATGGAGTAGAGGGTTCATACACAGATATCATATAAGAGGTGTGGAAGCATCTCTATCATATCCAACTAGCACTCTCATCGTGACCTGAAATGAAGGTTAATGACTACCTTGTTCGAAGAGGTTCACGATTTGTGAGGGAAGACTGAGACAATCGCTCATGAATATTTTGAGGGTCGAACAATAAGGAATATTCCTTATTCCTCAGTAATCCCTTAGTCTCACACAAGGTCGACAAGTGGAGTATTGACTCCAAGCATCAAACAACTTCCAAACTAGTCAGCGGGAAGTGACATCCTTGGAGCACGGAGGTGCATCTTGAAGGGCACATTGCATGAGTAAATTTTGAGTCAATAAACATATATAAGACCTTAGAAAATAAAATGAATACTTAGACTTGTTAGAATAAAGAATAAAACAATTAAATTAGAACTCATAGAAAAGAGAAATTGAATTTATATAATTTTATATTAAATTTGAAAGGGAACATAATAAAATCTAAGTTTAATTGTTGTACTAAATAAAATATAAAAATGGTAGAAATGGGTCTAAGAGAGATTAGAATAATTAATATTAGAGAGGGAAGAATAAAGTAAGACATCTGCACAATATGTGCATGAAACTAATAAAAAAAAAAAAAATCATTTCATGAGAAAATGTGTAGTCAACATGGAGTTAGAATCCTAAGTCAATCTAGACTCTAAAGCCTAACTAGAAGAAGAGTCCTAATTAGACTCAAACAATAAATTAGTTGGGAGACGCAATAAAAGAGAAATTGGGGAACTAAGGGACAACTAGGAAAAAATCTATGAACTAATTGAGGAGTGTGAGGGAAAATGCTTAATTATTTAAATTAAAAAAGGATTAAACATGTGCAACTTGGGGAAAGTGTGACATGTGTTGAGGGTGAATAATATTTAAATTTATTATTAAGAATTAGCTAATTGTGCATGACATGACAAGTGTCAAGGTGAATTTTCTTATAAAGAGAATGGTGAGGAAGAGAGAAATGAACCTATTGTTGGATGAATGAGATGTTGCTAAAAATTCTATTAATTAAGTTTACTTGTGTGAGTTGGGCTTCAAGTTTGTGCAAGAGGTGGAAGCCTCTCCTTGCAAGGGCAAGCTTGAGCTAGTTTTGAATCTGCACTAAGTGTGTGACCCCTTTGCGGCTCAAGAGGCTAACGGGGAAGAAGAGTACCCATGATGTTGATTGAGAGGGGTTGGGAAGTATCGATGAATTCGTCTTGATTAACATTCAAGGAAAGACAGATGCAAGCTTCAGGAGTGAATATTTCCAACCATACATCAAAATCTTTGGCTATTATTTGTTAAAAAGGAACTCTCTCTCCTTGTATATCTTCCAATTTTAAAGAATCGCTCATAAAACGAGATTTGTATATTAAAACTGTGGGTCGATTGTTCTTCATTGGAGTTATAATACTTATATTTGTGCTTCATTGGATTTTTTATATTTACATTAAAAATATAACAATTTGTTGGGGAAAATATATTTACGAATTTACATTAAAAATATAACTATTTGTCTTTCTTGGAAGGACCCTTCTCGTCTTGCAAAAGATTTTCCTGATTATATCTTTAGTAAATCCTGGAGTAGTAGTTTCCCTCACCCTCTCGTACTCAAGTTCTATTGTGATACTGGTACAATACTAGTACCCCGTGAAAATTTAATTTCCAGTTTTGAATGGAGGGCGGTTGAAAACTAGCTGTAAAAAAATAAAACGGTTGTATTTCCTCAAGATTGGTGACAATCTCCTTGATTTGATTCTAATTGCTTGTTAGCTCTGAAGGACTACGTGAGTACTTTGTTTTCTTATTTAACATTACGTGACTTTTTTTATTTTACATCTATTTTATATATATATATTAATGGGGTGAGAGAAATTAATTATATTTTATATAATATTATAATTTAATAAACGAATAAATAGTTCCTCCAATTCCATTTGGATATTAAATAAAGATTGGCGATTTCTTCCTTGGAGAATTTGATGATTAAATTGGTATGGTTGTGAATTTTGCATTACTTTATTTAAAGAGTGATGTTAGTTAGAAGAGTAATTGACAAGTCACTCTATGATTATCCAATGAAATAATATGATCTTTGATATAATACCTATTCATAGTTGTTCGATGATAAGGTTTGTTACAAATAAACAATTTGATAAGAGTTAGAATGATGTGGGTCAATGATTTATTTGGTTAATTTATTAGCGAGTTATATATATATATATTAATTTGACATAAATGAATTCCATTAAATGCTCTTTACAATTTCGTTGATTTTAATGTTTCTATTTACAATTTGATAGCTAACTCTAATAATTTTATAAATTGATGATTAGGAAGCGAATGGATTGAATAAGTTGATTTTAATGATTTTTATAATTCTCTACTTACGTTTGGACTAATATTTTTATGGAGTATGATGTGCAAACTTAAAAAAGTAGATATGCTAGATTTTACAAGATCACTGTGTGGAGTCAATAGCTAGAAGATTTAATTCTAACCTTAGATATAAAAATTTACTTGACCAAATGTTTTATATTTGTTTATATAGTGATTAGTTTATGTGCCTATATATCGCTATGTGGACTGCGAAAACAAAATTATTTAAAGGAAAAAAAAAATTATGTCACTTTCATTGTATCCACTTCTAAATTATGTTGAGTAATTCGTAAATATGTTACACACACCAGTATGTACCAATCATGTGCCAACTATGCACATCAACACTTGTCCATACCATGTACCAATTATGTACATCAACACCATACCATATACCATAAGATATCATCAATTAAGTGCCTCAACCATATGCCAAGAATATGTGTCAAATGTGTATTAAGCATATATCAAGATCACCAACAAGTGAATCTATCAATGTACCAATACCAAAAACATCATCAACCATACAACATGCCAACTATTGATACTAAGAGGGGGGTGAATCAGTATCAAGTACAATTTCAAAAAAAAAAACACCTTATACTTCAACCATATTATATATTCAATTATATCCAATGAGAAATGAATAATAGTATAAGAGTTACACAAATACACCACAATACGCCATGCACAATATATGAGAAATAATCAATAGTTATTGTTTAAGGGAAGTAATGACTTCCAAAGGTAGCTACAGCTTCCAAATATAAAGGGAGGAATAAACCTCCAAAACGAAGATACAATCCTCCAATATCAAGAGAGGGTTGACCTCTCCATACTTGCCCCTTCCTTCCACCCAAGAATATATGAGAGATAATAAAACTTTACAGATACAAGAGCATCGCCAACATCAAGCGAGCGTGGGGCAAGCGCCAATGCATTTTGGACACATGATAAATTGTTTAAAAACTTTTGAAGATGGATGCGCCAAACATAAATGTAATAGTTAAGGAGAGGCGTACTTATAGATTGTAATCAGACCTTGAGCGACCTGCTCTCGTCTGAAGGACTAAGAAGGCATTTATGTTAGTAGGTAGCTTTGAATTCTCAGATTAGACAGTTTTAGGAGCGGAGGGAAAACGGATATAGACACCCTCATTGTATTATTGTATGATAGTGAAGAACATTACCAAGAAAAGAGCATACAGAGATGGAATAGAGAAACTGTGTTTGAAAAACACCCATGTACAGAGATTTGAGTTAATAGAAGAAGTCTTAATTCAGACTCATGGCGTTGTATTTGTTTCTTGTATGTGTATGCTGAATGGTATGTTCATGGTTTACTCTTTCTGTTATACATTTGTTTTCTATGCTATGTATGAATGATTTCAGGATTATGTTTGAAGTCTGAGAGAGAAAGAGTTAGGAAATGAGTTTCAATTGTTTCTCTGTCTGAGCGAGAGTTCCTGCAAGGAGTGCAGTTGAATTGTCCACAAGGAGTGCGTTGACAAAAGGGTTCAGAGGTTTTTCCTCTGAAAGCTCAAATAAGTTAGCTTTTGTTCTTATTTCCTCAAAGGTGCAGTTAGGCATAGGATCCGTGCAAAGTGTGCGTAGGCCGAGTGAAGCTTCCAGGGTTTGTAACCTGAATGAATTGTTGAGAGACTGTTGCTGCAGGGAGTGTGCAAAGTCGAAAGGAGTTCAACACTTGAAAGTGTTTGAAGGTCTGCTACAAGGAGTGCCAGCAGGAGTTTTTCTGAAAGACTTGAAGTCGGGAAAACCCTCAGAAGGGTTCGAACCTTCGAATTCGTCGAAGGGAAGCAAGAGGTTAAGTGCCTTGAAGAATTGAAAGGAGGTGCAGTGACATCGTGCTGCAGAAGAACAAGTTCCACACAGAGAAATATTTTATTTAAATTTCGCGGAGGTTCTCAAGGGAAGAGGCAAATGGTTGAAATTCTTTGTAGAGAATTTGTGAAGTCCCGCCAGCCGTCCGATATGACAAAGAAGCAACGAGGTTATGACTGTTTCCCCAGTTTCAATCTCAGGAGATCGTGAGCCATCATCCCTCACTTAGATACCCGTTAGTAGTAGGATCTGACAGGAGTTGCATGGGGTTTAAACCCTCGCAAGTAGAGCGAAAGTCCCGAAAGGCGTCGGGATATTGGGACTTCCGAATTCAGGATATCAGAAGTCTCAAGGGAAGGAGATTGGGTCACCCCACGATGAAAACCCCGAAACAGATCTGAGCCGTCCATCGGCTGGGACATGTGGCGAAGATCGAGAGCCATCAGCATATCAGGATTCGGCATTTCGTGAATCCTAAAGACAAGACGTCTGGAGCATTTGATTTCGTGAAATCACAAAATGATTGAGGACCATCCATCATAGGAGGAGGCGTGGCGAAAATCCTTGATTTCGGGGAAAATCTCGACAGAAAATTCCATCGGCTTATCGAGGTTCGGCGTTTCGCGAATCCTGAAGACAAGAAGCACGCACATTAAAGAAACGTGAAGTCTGAAATCCCGACAAGGTGGAAAGCTCCATTGTGGGGCTAGTTGACGTCATTTCATCATATAGGAGGTCGGGAATCGAAACTTCGGGAGTTCCGAGGGAAAGAACCCATAGGCATTTGATTTCCCAAAATCGCGAAGCGACGAGGACCATCCATCTTGAGGGGACGCGTGGCAACAATCTAGGGTTTCAGAAAAAAAATCCCGAAAGGCAAATTCATTTCGACACTTCAGAAATCGACACTTTGGGAGTCGAGAGACCAAGAGGTCAGGCGCTTGAGTTGCGAAAACCCGAAAGGGACTGCGGTCATATAAGGGAAGGTCATGTGGACGAAAGGTATAGCCCAAGGGGCTAAGTGAAGTTAAAGTCATTTCAACAAATCAGCATATCGAAGATTGGAAGATCGAGAAGACTGAGGTTCTCGACAACGAGAACCAAAAAACCCCGAAACCTGAAATTTCTGTCGAGGAGAGATCAGGCATGTGCAGAAGCCATGACAGGGGAAAAGGAAGGACCTGTGGACTGGGTTTTTAACAGAGATTCCAGTGAGGAATCGAAAGAGCCACTCCGGCTTGAAGGTGAAATTAGAACAATCCGTTAAGACCAGGAGGTTAGTGCAGAGACTCTGGCCGAGGCAGAGGCTTAATCTATGTCAGGTTTGGTATCAGAGCACAGAAAGGTTTCTTTGCTTTCTGTAGCAAGGAAAAGGAAGATTCACCATGCCGCCAAGAATAAGGGACAGGAAGACACCCGATCCTCGAGAGGAAAGGGAAATACCAAGAAGAAGAGGTAGGAAGATGCCTAACCCAGCCATGGCAAGAGAAATGTGTGATTTACATGCCAGACTTGAGGACATGGAGACAGCACAGAGATGCACAGTCGGTGTTGGGGATCTTAGTGATTCTGAAATTGAAAATGAAGTTGAACATGAAGAAGAAGAAATTTCAGCGGAAGATGCCGCAAATGAACGCTTGATTAGAGTTGTTGCAAGGATGGGTGCCGGGGCAAAAATGGACATCCCAGTTTATGAGGGAAACCTAGATGCTGAAGAGATTCTAGACTGGATTAGAGCTCTGGACACTTATTTTGACTATGAATATGTCAAGGAAGACAAGAAGGTCAGACATGCTGTCACAAGATTGAAAGGACATGCAACATTGTGGTGGGATGAACTACAAGCTGACAGATGTTGCAAAGGCAAGCAAAAGATCAAGAGTTGGGATAGGATGATTGCAAAGATGAAGGAAAAATTCATCCCCAAGGATTACCAGATTACTCTGTTTCAAAGAATGCAAAATTTGAGACAGAAGTTGATGACAATGAAGGAATATACTGAAGAATTCTACAGGCTGAACATCAGGGAAGGTCATCGAGAAAGCGATGATGAAAAAGTTATCAGGTACATGAATGGCCTGAGATATGAAATTCATGATGAGATGAGCATGATGACCATCTGAATGGTGGAAGATGCTTATTAGATGGCTCTAAAGGCAGAAGAGAAGTTGAGCCGAAAGCAGGGTCAAAGAGGCCGAGGAAGAAGTCAGCCCAAAGGAAAATCAGTTGCCCAGGATAAAAATCAGAAACCCTAGGAGGACTGGAAGAAACCTCAGACTCGAACTAAGAGAGGTGGAAGCTCAGATCGAGGGTAGCATACTGAACAGAGAGGAGATTACGCTGATAATAATATTTTTCCTCGTACCAGAGGTAGAGGAAGAGGAAGAGGTGGAGTAATAAAGTTCTTCACATGTGGAAAGAATGGACACAAATCTTATGAATGCCCAGATAAGAAGAAAGAAGGTGGTGAGACTCACATCGCCGAAGCACAGAGGCGGAATGTTGAGGCAGAGGATGTTGAAGGCAGAAGATCATTGATGATGCGAAAAGCTCTTTTGACACCAGAGAAGGAGGTGGAGAGTTCAGTCCAAAGAAACATACTTTTTCGGACTTCTTGCAAAACCAAGGACAGGGTATGCAAGGTCATTGTGGACAGTGGTAGCACGGATAATCTCATTTCAACAGAGATGGTAGAAAAGCTAGAGCTAGAGATGATTGAAAATCCAAGTCCATATAGAGTTTCATGGCTACAAAAAGGACATCAGGTAAATGTCACTAAACAATGTTTAGTTGAATTTAAGATAGGAGGATATAATGATAATATACTCTGTGATATTATTCCCATAGATGTTTGTCATCTATTGCTGGGTAGACCATGGAAATATGACAAAAATGTGATTCATGATGGGAGGATGAACACATACACCCTAGAGAAGAATGGGAGAACTCACATGTTGCTTCCAATCAAAGATAAGGAGGTGAAACCTAAAGTAAGCAACACTGTAATTCTCATGAGCGGGAAGGAACTTCTTACATAGATTAAGAAGAAGGAGGAACCATAATTCATTGTGGTCAGGAAGCCAAAGATTTTTTTAACTAGCACAAGGGTAGATGATTTACCAGAAGAGGTTCAGGAACTCCTGGAAGAGTTCACTGACATAGTAGTGGATGAACTACCTCGTTCATTTCCACCAATCAGAAGTGTGAGTCATCATAGTGATCTCATACCTCAAGCTAGTTTTCCAAATAAAGCAGCGTACAAATTAACGCCATAGGAGAATGAAGAGGTCGAAAGACAAGTCCAAGATTTGTTGGACAAAGGGTTGGTTAGAGAAAGCTTGAGTCCATGTGTTGTTCCGACAGTACTCAGTCCAAAGAAAGATGGAGGTTGGAGGATGTGTACTAATTCAAGGGAAATCAACAAGATAACCATCAGCTACAAATTTCCATTGCCAAGGATGGATGATCTAATGGATTTCTTAAGTGGAGAATTTTTTTTTTCAAAGATTGATTTGAAAAGTGGATATCACCAGATTCGTATGAGAGAAGGTGATGAATGGAAGACAACCTTCAAGACTAATGAAGGGTTGTATGAATGGCTTGTTATGTCATTTGGGTTAACAAACATGCCAAGTACCTTCATGAGGTTGATGAACGAAGACCTAAAGGAATTCATCGAAAAATTTGTCATTGTGTATTTGGATGACATATTGATCTTCAGTAAAATAGAGGAAGAGCATCTAAAACACTTAGCTACAGTGATGAAGAGATTACGGCAAGAGAAGCTACTGATAAACATGAAGAAATCCTCATTCATGAAGACAGAGCTCATTTATTTGGGATTTTCTATTTCTGCAGATAAATTGAGGATGGATCCAGATAAGGTGGAGGTAATCAAGAATTGGCCATCACCGAAGAATATCTTTGAAGTTTGAAGTTTTCATGGATTAGCTAGTTTATACTAAAAATTCATCAGGAATTTTAGTGGGATTAGTGCACCGATGATGGACACAATGAAGAAGAGACAGAAATCTTTTCACTGGACAGAAGAGGCTAAGAAGAGTTTTAATCTGTTGAAGAGGAAAATCACGGAACAACCAATTCTGGTGTTGCCTAATTTCCAAAAGACATTTCAAGTGAAATGCGATGCAAGTGGATTTGCAATAGGGGCAGTCTTGAGTCAAGAAGACAGGCCGATATCATACTTCAGTGAGAAGCTAAACGAAGCAAAGGTGAAATACTCCACGTATGACAAGGATTTTTATGCTATTATTCAGGCATTAAAGAAATGGAGACATTACTTGATCCCGAAGGAGTTTGTCTTATACAGTGAGAATCATGCACTGGAGTTTGTGACTCAACATGAAAAGTTGAATCAAAGACATGTAAAATGGGTTGAATACATGCAGAACTTTACTTTTCTAATTAAGTATATTTTTGGAATTGCTAACAAGGTTGTTGATGCTTTGAGCAGGAAATGTTTGCTATTGCGGGAGTTTAGAGTCAAAACATTGGGTTTTGATGATCTCAGAGACATGTACAGAGATGATCCAGATTTTAAGGAGGTGTATGAAGCTGCTGAGAATCAAATTCTCAGGGACAGAAGTCAATGGACAGAATACATGATTCAAGAAGGATTAATATTTAAAGGTAATCAACTTTGTATTCCAAAATGGTTCATGAGGGAGAATTTGCTAAAGGAGAAACATAGTGGAGGATTGGCCGGACATTTTGGTCACGACAAGACGTTCGTAAAACTGAATGAGTCATATTTTTGGCCCGGAATGCGAGCAGATGTCAAGAGATTCGTGGACAGATGTAGAATTTGCCAGCATTCGAAGGGAAAGAGACAAAATGCAGGATTTTATCAACCATTGCCAATACCTGAGAGGCCATGGGATGCAGTCAGCATGGATTTCATATTGGGGTTGCCAAGAACACAAAGAGGGTTTGACTCAATCTTTGTGGTAGTGGATAGATTTTCCAAAATGTCACACTTCAGACCATGTCAGAAAACTAGTGACGCAACTCACATTGCAAATCTATTTTTCAAAGAAGTCATTCGACTTCATGGCTTACCAAGGAGCATAGTTTCAGATTGAGACACTAAGTTCATGGGACACTTCTGGATAACCTTATGGAAAAATATGGGAACAAATTTATCATTCAGTTCAGCTTATCATCCTCAGACGGATGGATAGACAGAAGTCGTGAACAGGATTTTAGGAGACTTGCTGAGGAGCTTGGTGACAGAACACCATAGCCAGTGGGACAACATATTACCACAGGCGAAATTTGCTTATAATGATTCAATCAACAGAAGCACATGACAAAGTCCATTTCAAATTGTTTATGGCATGCAGCTGAGAGGAATTTCTAAACTGAGGGATTCATAACATATTGTGACTAGGAGTGCTAGTGCAGAAGATTTCGCAGAGGCGATGAAAGAACTTCACAGGCAGGTGAAGAAGTGTTTACAGAACTCGAGCCAAGAGTATAAGCACATAGAAGATCAACATAGAAGACAACTTCAATTTGAGGTTGGTGATTTGATTCTGGCACATCTGAGAAAGGAAAGGTTCCTGAAGGGGACATATAACAAACTGAAGATGAAGAATATCGGACCATGTAAGGTCTTTAAGAAATTTGGGGCAAATGCTTATGAGATTGAATTACCCGATGGGATCGGAATTTCTTCGATATTCAATGTCTTAGATTTGTACCCATACAAAACTGAGGAAGCAGGAACAAGTGATGAACAACTAGAGATCCAGTGGACAAAGCAGATGCATGTTGCAGAGAAGCCACAGATGGAAAGCATACTAGACAAAAGAATTAGCAAGAAGACCAGAAGAAAAAAATACTTTGAATACTTGGTCAAGTGGAAAGGAAATCTAGTTGAAGATGCCAGTTGGGAGAATGAAGCATAGATTCAGAAGCATGGACAGACCATGTGAGAGCTCATGGACAGGAGCCCATGAAAATTTTCAAGTGAGGGAGTATGATGCAGGAGCATCGCCAACGTCAAGCAAGCGTGGGGCAAGCACCAACACATTTTGGACACATGATAAATTGTTTAAAAACTTTTGAATATGGATGCGCCAAACGTAAATGTAATAGTTAAGGAGAGGCATACTTATAGATTGTAATCATACCTTGAGCGACCCTCTCTCGTCTGAAGGACTAAGAAGGCATTTATGTTAGTAGGTAGCTTTGAATTCTCAGATTAGACAATTTTAAGAGCGGAGGGAAAATGGATATAGACACCCTCAATGTATTATTGTATGATAGTGAAGAACATTACCAAGAATAGAGCATACAGAGATGGAATAGAGAAACTGTGTTTGAAAAACACCCATGTACAAGGATTTGAGTTAATAGAAGAATTCCTAATTCAGATTCATGGCATTGTATTTGTTTCTTGTATGTGTATGCTGAATGGTATGTTCATGGTTTTACTCTTTCTGTTATGCATTTGTTTTCTATGCTATGTATGAATGATTTTAGGATTATGTTTGAAGTCTGAGAGAGAAAGAGTTAGGAAATGAGCTTCAATTGTTTCTCTGTCTGAGCGAGAGTTCCTGCAAGGAGTGTAGTTGAATTGTCCGCAAGGAGTGCATTGACAAAAGGGTTCAGAGGTTTTGTCTCTCAAAGCTCAGATAGGTTAGCTTTTGTTCTCATTTCCTCAAAGGTCCAGTTAGGCACAGGAGCCATGCAAAGTGTGCGCAGGCCGAGTGAAGCTTCTAGGGTTTGTAACCTGAATGAATTGTTGAGAGACTGCTGCTGCAGGGAGTGTGTAGAGTTGAAAGTAGTTCAACACTTTAAAGTGTTTGAAGGTTTTCCGCAAGGAGTGCCAACATGAGTTTTTTTGAAAGACTTGAAGTCGGGAAAACCCTCAGAAGGGTTCGAACCTTCGAAGTCATTGAAGGGAAGCAAGAGGTTAAGTGCCTTGAATAATTGAAAGGAGGTGCAGTGACATCGTGCTGCAGAAGGACAAGTTCCACACAAAGAAATATTTTATTTAAATTTTGCGGAGGTTCTCAAGGGAAGAGACGAACGGTTGAAATTCTTCGTAGAGAATTTGCGAAGTCCTGCTAGCCATCCGATCTGACAGAGAAGCAAGGGGGTTATGACTATTTCCCTAGTTTCAAGCTTAGGATATCCTGAGCCGTCAGCCCTCACTTAGATACATGTCAGTCGTAGGATCTGACAGGAGTTGCACGGGGTTTAAACCCTTGCAAGAAGAGTGAAAGTCCCGAAAGGCGTCGGGATATCGAGACTTCGGAATTCGGGATATTGAAAGTCTCGAGGGAAAGAGATTGGGTCACTCCATGATGAAAAACCTGAAACAGATCTGAGTCATCCATCGGTTGAGACACGTGGCAGAGATCGGGAGCCATTGGCATATCGAGATTCGACATTTCACGAATCCTGAAGACAAGATGTCCGAAGCATTTGATTTCATGAAATCATGAAATGATTAAGGACCGTCCATCATAGGAGGACGTGTGGTGGAAATCCTTGAGTTCGGGGAAAATCCTGATAGAAAATTCCATCGGCTTATCGGGGTTCGGTGTTTCATGAATCCTAAAGACAAGAAGCACGCACATTTCGGAAATGCGAAGTCCGAAATCCTGACAAGGTGGAAAGCTCTGTTGTGGGGCCAGCTAATTTCATTTCATCATATAGGAGGTCAGGAATCAGAACTTTAGGAGTTCTGAGGGAAAGAACCCATAGGCATTTGATTTTTCGAAATCGCGAAGCGATGAGGACCGTCCATCTTGAGGGGATGCGTGGCAACAATCTAAGGTTTCAGAAAAAAAATCCCGAAAGGAAAGGTCATTTCGGCACTTCGTAAATCGGCACTTCGGGAGTTGAGAGACCAACAGGTCAGGCGCTTGAGTCACGAAAACCCGAAAGGGACTGCGGTCATATAAGGGAAGGTCATGTGGACCAAAGGTATAGCCCAGGGGGCTAAGTGAAGTTAAATATGTTTCGGCAAATTGGCATATCGGAGATCGAAAGATCGAGAAGACTGAGGTTCTCGACAACGGGAATTAGAAAACCCTGAAACCTGAAATTTCTGTTGGGGAGAGATCATGCATGTGCAGAAGTCGTGACAGGGGAAAAGGAAGGACCTGTGGACCAGGTTTTTAATAGAGATTCCAGTGAGGAATTGAAAGAGCCACTTTGACTCGAAAGTGAAATTAGAATGATCCGTTAAGCCCAGGAGGTCAGCGCAGAGACTCTGGCTGAGGTAGAGGCTTAGTTTGCGTCATTTACATTAAATTATCACCATCAACCAACCATCACATAGAACCTGATAATGCTTCATGAGACTTATTCAACTTCTGCAATTCTTCACTTCTTGGAATACTCTGATCCTATAGATAATATTACTCAATGTATTCTCTAAAACTCGTCCAAGTTTCACTCTTTGAATCCTCACAGAAAAGGAGTTATAGAGAAAATGGTAGACCTTATTCAATTCTAGTTTATTCAGGAGAGAAAACTTGTACAACATGCCCCATGCTCAATACTTAACATAAGATTCTGAAATTAATACATAGGAAACTAAATTCCATACCCTTTCCAATGAAATTGGTATCACGTCATTTGTATTCTCTATGAATACACTATGATTGTTTTACCCGGAACACTGGTTTATGACTTTCTTCAAGACTAGTCAAAAACCATATCTTCCACAAAGTGTATCTCCAAAATTATAGTTAATAAAGAGCTGAAATTTTTACCACATGTACCTAGATATGTCTTCTCAATCGTATACAAATTTCACCATACAAATCGTTCTAGAAAAAACGTTATATCGAAAATGGTAAAATGACCTATAAATAACATACCTTAGAACACATCACCAAAATACTTCATCCTCCCTTGAAATTTGGCCTTCTTTACTTTAGATTTCCTCTGAAATTCGACTTATATCTCCTTGCTCATTAAAAAACTTGTGTATGTTGAAAAATAATTGTATAATGAGATGTATTTATACCCTTTATGTCACTTCCTTTTCACAATAGGGCCGACATGTAGTTTCTGCTTCAATTCACATTGTCATCTTCAAAAATTCATTTCTCCTAAATCGTGAGGATCCACGTGACGTGCCACATACCAATGGAAGAAGAATGACTTATACTATCCCTCCATGGGTGGTGTATCTGCATGTTTTATTCCCTTCATGTCTATCTACTTTGATCAACTGTTGAGTCCAAAATCCAATGGCTAGGGTTGACATTACTGACTAGAACCAATGACTAGGGTTGACATCAATGAAAACAAGAAATCTTTCAACAATATCCCCCTTTTTTATTGATGGCAACACTCATGTTCCCTCTGTCATCATGATACCAATTTCTCTCCCCCTTTGACATCAATGGAAAAGGGTGGGGATGCTCCCCCTAAGTTCAATGGCATAAGGTGACCTTCTTCTTTGCGGTTGCTCCCCCTGAACATGTGGCACTCAATAATACTTCATCCTTATTTTTGGTCTTTGGGACTATTTATTCCTTGAAATCCTTTTGTGTGGCTTCTGTATTCTCTCTCTTCTTCATGTCTAGAATGTATATGTTGTTAAATATTCTTGTTGCGGTTGCAACCAATCTTCCTAGTTTCTTTTCTCTAATTTTACATTTTTGGGAGTCAAACGTAAGACTGTATCCTTGATCACATATTTTTCTGACACTGAGGAGATTATGGTTCAAATATTCAACCAATAGGATTTTTCCTGCTTTTACATTTTCACTTCCAAGATTTACAGTTCATTTTCCAAGTATTTTGGTAGATGAGTCATCTCCAAATGCAACATTTCCACCCTTTTTCTTCAAGCTGACAAATTTTCTTTGATATCCGGTCATATGAGATGAGCACCCACTGTCTATAAACCATTCATATTATTCTTTGCATTCTTTAGCGACCAGTGCTATTCGAAAGTTTTCATTGTGTGGAATTTCTTTCCTTTTCCATGTTGTAGTTGGTATAGGGACATCTGGCATAGGATTATCTTCCTTCATCTCTCTGCAATCTCATGCTTTGTGACCAAGATTATTGCACTTGTAGCATACAATATTTTGATCCATTAATGGGTCAAATGGATTATAATTTTTGTTGACAGGTCTACAAACATTTCCATATCTACTATTTGCACCATTCATGTATCTTGCATAGTTATTCCTTTCATTGATTCTACAATTAATTGATTTGTGTCCAAACTTTCCAAAAGTATAACAATGTCCAAGAAATAATTTTTGATACCCAGGAATAAGTGATATTCTTTGTGGTGTAGTCCATCTGGGTTCACGATCTAGTGTATTTTCCTTCATAATAATTTCTTTCATACCTGATGGGAGAGGTTCTTCTTGATGTATCATTCCTTCTAAATTGTATTCTTCTATCTTGTTGTTCAACTTTCTCTGGAGTGTTGGTTTCATCATTTTCATCTTACTTCTCTTCTTTTGTTGTCTTTAAACTGTCATTGTATCCTAGTCATGTCTTGTCGTTTGGAGATCTTTGACTGCTAAGGATCTCATCTACTTTTTCAGTGCTTTTTTTGAACTTCTTCAACTTTTCTATTGTAAATAGTAGCTCCCCTTTTGATTGATCCAATTCTACTTTCAATTTATCATAATCTTCTAATTGTTCCTTCAAGCTACCAATGGTCTTTTCAAGCCTATAATTATCTTCTTCACAACTACTCAATTCACCTTTTAGTACCATGTGTGTGTTTCTAAGATTGTTATTTTCAATTTCAACATGCTTCAACTTTTCAAGATTCTCATCTTCTTGTTCACTCTCTACATTGTCTTTGTATCCCCAAAAGGAATCAAGGTTGGTTTATTCATCTGAATCTTCTTCAGAAATGATTTCTTCTTCTTTAGAACTCTTGTGATCATCATCTTGGGTTTATTGGGCTATGAAGAGGACTTCTCCTCCATAATTATCTTCTTCATCACTCTCATCTGAGGATATGCCATCATCCTTGGAGTAGAAACTCTTTTTTATTGTTGATACTTCTCTTTTTATATTAGCAGTTTTCAACAATATGTCCTATTCTACCACAGTTAAAGAATTCCAGAGGAGACTTATCTTTGTATCTCCCAGTTCCATTATGGAACCTTTTTAAGAAATTTGATATTTTTTCATCAAGGTCGTTATCCTTGTCTTTTGTCCTCTTTATGGATTTAAAGGCTGCTTCATTGTTTGGTTGGTCACTTTCTGTACATGTTCTCATTTCATATTCTATAAGAGACCCATGTAATTCATCCATTGTCATTTTGGTCAAGTCCCTAGTTTCTTCAATGGCAGAGACCTTAGCATCATACTTCAAGAGAAGTGATCTCAACACTTTTTGTACAACCAAGGATTCATTGAGATCTTTACCTAATCCTCCGATAAAATTAACAACTTCATCAACTCTAATAAAATAGGTTGCAATATCTTCCTTTTCATCCATCTTCAAATTTTCAAATTCTTTTCTATGTCATTGAAGCTTGACCTGCTTAACTTTTGGATCACCTTTATAGATACTCTTGAGTTTGTCCCATACATATTTAGTAGTGTTGCATCCCATCACTTTACTGGAAATGGTTGGTGCCAATGCTCATAGAATAACATGTATGGATTTTGAATTAAAACTCATAAGCTTCTTCTCATTTGAATCAGTTGGAGCATTATTTGGGATTACAGGGCCATTTACAACTGAGTAATAAATGTATAATCTCAAATATGTTAGGTAAGTTTTCACTATATCACTCCAATATGCATAATTGCTTCCATCAAATTGTTAAATCCCATTTAGAATTTTCTCATGGTCATCCATCTATGCTCAGGATTTTCCTTCCAGTGGTTAAATTGTTCTGAAGGCAATCAACTCTGATACCAATTGTTGATACTGAGAGGGGGGTGAATCAATATTAAGCACAATTTCAAGAAAAAAAATCGTCTTATACTTAAACCATATTATATATTCAATTATATCCAATGAGCAATGAACAATAGTAGAAGAGTTACACCAATACACCACAATACACCATGCACAATATATCAGAAATAATCAATAGTTATTGTTCAAGGGAAGTAATGACTTCCAAAGGTAGCTATAGCTTCAAAATATAAAGGGAGGGATAAACCTCCAAAAGGAAGATACAATCCTCCAATATCAAGAGAGGGTTGACCTCTTCACCCTTTCCCCTTCCTTCCACCCAAGAATATATGAGAGATAATAAAACTTTACATTAAATTATCACCATCAACCAACTATCACATAGAACCTGATAATGCTTCTTGAGACTTCTTCAACTTTTTCAATTATTTACTTATTGGAATATTGTGATCCTATAGATAATATTACTCAATGTATTCTCTGAAACTCCTCCAAGTTTCACTCCTTGAATCCTCCCAGAAAAGGAGTTATATAGAAAATGGTAGACCTTATTCAATTTTGGTTTATTCAGGAGAGCGAACTTGTACAGCATGCCCCGTGCTCAATATTTAACATAATATTTTGAAATTAGTACACAGGAAACTACAACCCGTACCCTTCCCAATTCAATTGGTCTTGCTTCATTTGGATTCTCTATGAATACCTTATGACTGTTTTACCCAAAACACATGTTTATGACTTGCTTCAGGACTAGTCAAAAACCCTATCTTCCATAGAGTGTATCTCCAAAATTATAGCGAAAAAAGAGATGAAATTTTTACCATAGATACCTAGATATGTTTTCTCAATTGTGTACAAATTTAACCATCTGAAACGTTCTAGAAAAAAATTATAGCAAAAATGGTAAGATGACTTGTAAATAACATACCTTAGAACACATCACCAAAATACTTCATCCTCCCTTGAAATTTGGCCTTCTTTACTTCAGATTTCCTCTAAAATTTGACTTATATCTCCCCGTTCATTAAAAAAATTGTGTGTGTTTAAATATAAATGTATAATGATATGTATTTATACCCTTTATGTCACTTCCTTTTAACATTAGGGCCGACATGTAGTTTCTGCTTCAATTCACATTGTCATCTTCAAAAATTCATTTCTCCTCAATCGTGAGGATCCACGTGACGTGCCACATACCACCGGAAGCGGCATGAATTATGTTATCCAGCCATGGGTATTGTATATGCATGTGCTATTTACTTTATTTTTATCTACTTTTATCAATTGTTGGGTCCAAAAGCCAATGGCTAGGGTTGACATCAATGACTACAACCAATGGCTAGGGTTGACATCAATGAAAACAAGCAATCTTCCAACACTAACCATATACCTAAAACAAGTGTCATATCTCTCATGATATGCCTCAACCAACTACCATAAACCATGTTCCAATGTATCCAAGATATGTACTAGCAATGTATCTCAACAAGTGGACCTCAATCAACATGCACCATAACATGTAACCAAACTAGCCAGTATTGCCTCTAATGAATGTACCAACACATTACCAAGATGCAAAAAATAACATGCTATCATCACTATGCATATACCATAACATATACTATCATCACTAAGCATGTACCATAACACCAAAACCATAATAATTAAACCTTACCTCTGATCCTGTAGCTGACATGTTACTTTGTAATCTGACCTATAGCTTCTTCCATGGTCAATAAGCAATCTGGTACTAACATTTTCCAAAATTTGCAAGTGCCTCGGTAGAAAACCATAGTACAACAAGCAAGGACCTCACTAGACAAGTATATTGCAACAAGTGAGGGCCTGACTAGAAAAGTATAGTGCAATCCATGAGGATGACCTAAATTAGGGTTTTCTCAATTTCTCCTGCTCTCCTCTACAATCCCGAGAATCTCGAACTTATCCTGCTTCGCTACCTCAAAATTGTTCGTCGCAAACTAGAAAAACATTCACAATACTAGACCATAACATTCACAAGATATATATCTAATGTAAGTGTGTGAGTATGCTTGTGAATGACTC
The DNA here is from genome assembly GCA_009831015.1 of Picea engelmannii. NCBI lineage: Eukaryota > Viridiplantae > Streptophyta > Pinopsida > Pinales > Pinaceae > Picea > Picea engelmannii. The sequence continues at coordinate 239,964 of ML796005.1, read as the reverse complement.
ATTGAGGGGTATTTATACTTTTTCTAGATAACCTCTTCCCTTAAACTTAGGGCTTATAAATATTTCTTATTACAACCACTTTACCCTTTCATTCATTGACTTGTAACAAACTAGGGCTTCTTGACCATTCTTTGGGGCTTCCAAATTTACAAGGCCATATCGCCCTAACCGTGAGGAACCACATGGATTTCCACATATCACCGAAAATGGAATGATGTGTACTATCCCTCTATGATAGTATTACTTGCAATACGTTTTTCCTTCATGTTGTTATTCCTCAATCAACTTTGAATCCCATAACCATACCTCTGGGGCTACATGTAGACTACATCAAATGTACCCAACTAACTCACAATCAATCTCGATCATACATATGTCCAACATCTCTAAACCTCTCCAATGATTGACATCAATCTCTAAGGGTTGAAATGAATTTCTAAGGGTTGACATAAATCTCTAAGGGTTGACATGAATTGCTAAAGGGTTGACATCAATGACAACCAACTGTCTAAACAAACTATCCAACATAAACCACTATTCCTAATCCCTAGTCCCTTTGAAATTTAACCCCTAACATATGACCCTAATAAACCCTAACACATATTGACCCTATAACCTCTTATTCATAATCCTTGTAACCCATAATGTTTAACGGTTATAACCTACAACCCCTTTAACTCCCAATGTCTGACCCCTATAACTCCTAACTTCTATAATCCTTAACTTCTAATCGCTATAACTTCATCACCCATAACTATTTTCTCCTATCACCCTTATCCACTAACCTTTATAAGTTGTTCAACAAAATTTATAACCTTCCATCCCTATAAATCCTAAACCCTAACACCTATAACTCATAATCCTAACATTTAATCTATATAATCTTTTCCTATAGTGCCTAAAATACTTAACTCCTAATTGTTGTGACTCATGTTTCTCTTAATCCATGTAATCCCTAGCACCCTTAACACCTAATCCTTAATTAACCCTCTAACCCTTAACATATATAACTATTGGAAAATTGGTTGTCATTGATGTCAACCCTAGACAAAGTCGAGAAGCCTCTAGAAGTGATGGGCATATTTGAAGAAGTCTCCAAAGTGGTCCCCTTATGGTGTAGCTTTAAGCATGGCCTTCATGGGAAGATGCTTTGAAGAAGTCTACAAGAAGCACTGGAAATATGGTTAAGTGGTAAGAATCCCTAGAGGCATAGTCCTCATCAATTCATTTCCAATAGTAGGTGGCATGACACATGGTTCCTCACAGTTGAGAAGTTATTCCCTATTAAAAATGAATCCACAAAGTATGGTCAAGAAGCCCCGTATCTAATATCAAAGAAGTTACAAGTTGGACCTAAAGTCAAGTAAGGGAGAAACATTATTGCAAACAAGAAGTTACAGGTCGACTCAAAAATCAAGTAAACAAGTTACTTGGAAGGGCATAAATACACATCAAGAACCTCTCATTTGATACCCAAGAAATTATGTGATCTCTTGGCGCAAGTGAGATAGTGAATTCGTGTGAAGGAGGAATTTCTTGGAGTTGCAGATGTGAGAAGGTTTTTCGTAAAACCCTATATGAGATGAACCCCACAGGTCAAGTATAGGGTGTCCCACAAGGCCCCCACTGGTTGTTTTGTACTCATCATGTGAGGTCCCACCTATTGTCTGGTCTAGTCCCATAAGGATAAGAAATTTTTGAAGAAATTTTTATTCTCTTGATGCTAAATTTATGGAAGGTTTGATGATCTGTGATCACGTGCACCAGGTTTTCATATGTTGAAAGGTATGTTTTTATCTATGTTTTGAGGCTTGTATCTTGGATATCATGGCATATTATTTGAGGCATATCTTGGAGGTTATGGTATATGCGTGAGGCATATCTTAGAGGTTATGGAATATCATTTGAGTCATATATTGAATGGTTTGGCACATGCTTAAGGCATGTTTTGGCATATACTTGAGGCTTGTATCTTGGATATTTTGGCACATGGTTTGAGGTATATATTGGATACTTTGGAATGTGGTTTGAGGTACATATTCGATATTTTGGTACATAGTTTGATACATATCTTGATGATCTTGGGAATATGATTTTGGGGATGTTATTGGCATAAGATTTATTTGGTTGAACCAACTTTGATGATAATGATGTATCAATATCAGTGACAGTAACAAGGAAATGTTTATTTTCTCATTTATATTTTCTAGAGAAAAGGAGGGGAAAGGAAAGGAGGTTGAATCCTCCTTCCAGTTGGTGCTGGAGAATCTAAGGATTTCGAGCTTCCTTCAAGTTGGAGCTTGTAAACTAGGGGGTTAGATCCTCCTTCCATTTGGAGATGGAGAATTTAGGGAGTTGTAGCTTCCTTCAGGTTGGAGCTTGCAAACAAGGGGTTGGTTTCGTTAAGCCCTAAATACTGGCACATTACCCATTAATTGGGGCATATCACATTAGTATTGTTATTTTATTTATGTTGGCTTGGGTCCATTAGTTGTAATTGTACCTCCTAGTCTCCTATATATACCAAGGAGACATTTTCATTTGGAATCATCTTGTATTTGTAAATTTATGTGGTGTATAAGGAGGTTTTCCCCTCGAAGAGGTTTATTATTTGAAATGATCTCTTTTTCAAGGCGTTGATTACTTATTATGAGATTTTTTATTCTATTTTGATATTTGGTTCTTAACATTTGGTATGAGAGCTCAAGGTCTTGGGGTTTCGTTGTTGCATTTGAAACACCTTTTAATTTTCACTATAACTTGTTTTCTACAATGTTTTAGAAGGAAATCCTTGGAGGATTTTTATTATATGGAGCAAGGTACTTGGGGGTCAAATTCCAACTCCTAAAGCCTTATACTTTCAAAGATATATCATGTGTAAGATAGGGTTCTGGAATCATTCTGAATTTATTCATAGCGGAATATTTGTTATAAAACAATTTATGTGACGTTTCATACACTAAAAATTGGATGATATTTAGAGACATTATCAAGGTAGTTGTGATAAAAATTTCATTTTCTGGGTCATTCTAATTTTGTAGATACACCCTGTGTAATATAGGATAGATGACTAGTCATATTAACTAGTCTCAAACATGTGTTCCAAGTAAAACAATGATATCTTCTTCAGTGAGTGTCCAAATTAAGTGAGATAAGTTTCATTGGACATTGGAAAGTATTTTTGGTGCAAGTTTCACAATTAAATATCATATATTGTGATCTTGGCACACTTTACAAGTACACTCTTTTGGAAGGGCTAAAAATCAACAAGGTGTGGGGAAGTTACCATAAATTCCACTTGGCACATCCAATTTTGATCAGACCTATGAAATTGCAGAGAAGACATATCATATAACTATAGAACAAAATTTTCATACCCAGAAGGGCCAAAATTTTGGAGATACAACAAAATAAAGATTGTCTAGCAAAACCACCTCGAACTCAAGGTTTAAAAGTGATACTTGGCCAAAATGCCACCAAAAAAGGGAACTTCTACACCAAATAACCCTTCAAACAGTCCTACTTGGAATCTTGATGAAGGTGAAGAAATGTGCAACATAAATGATTTAAAAGGAATACAGTAACAAAATATGAACTACAAGGGATGATGGATTCAAATGAAGATTGGTTGGAGGAAATAATGGATACTAATATGGATCAGGGATGATTTTAAGGATGGAAATTTATTTTAAAATGTAGAAACCTTTGCGAATCTTACTAATCCTTCATATGCCAACTATAAATGATTGGCGATATTTTTGTAAAAATATTCAAATTTCTAAGAATTTTATATATTTTTTATAAAATTTTGCCGATTTTTAAGGTAAAATGATTTTATCCTATAGAATTTGGGTGAATCATTTTTAAAATAGAAAATCTCATTTTTGGAAAAACCATGGAAAATTAACCCATGAGTGAAAATTAGCCCCTAAAATCATCCCTGAATGGTTTAAAAAGAGAGATCATGGAAGGATTGAAAAATTTCCTAATAGAGAGGCCACCTGAAAGTGGAAATGTATCTCATGAAATTCATGATGAGGACATAAGGAAGATGAATTAGGACTAGAGAAACTCCAACTTTGGGTTGAAGACCAACCACTTTCCTAATATTGATATGAGGAAGTTTGATGGCAAGGATCCAATCATATGGATACTTCAGATGGAGCAGCTCTTTGATCTACATGATGTGCCACACACATAAAATGTATGAATTGATTATTTATATTTAGAAACCAATCAATTTGTGTGGTATAGATGGATTTGTTCTCGCAAATCACTTGTCACTTGGACAATTTTAACAGAAGAAATGATAGCACACTATGAGGATACAAGGATAAATACCTTCTTTAACCAATTGATAAATCTCAAGCAAAAGGGTTTAGTTGCGGAGCACATTGAGAACTTCCAAAGATTGAATATAAAGGTAATGGATATTCCAGATGAGCACCTGATTAATGTATTCATAGGATATTTAAAGGATAACATTCAACATGAGGTTCTCCTTTGGGAACCCAAATCATTGGAGAATGTGTCCAGGGTGGCGAGAAATGTTGAAAGTAAAAATATGGCTATGGCTACTAGAAGGACCACTCCTAACATCTATCGAGAGAATAATTGTCCTTCTTCTAAAACACCTCAACCTAAAAGGTTGACACCTAAACAATTGAAGGAAAGAAAATCAAAAGGTTTATGATTTAATTGTGCAAAAAGTACAATAAGGGACATAAGTGTGTTGAGAAGAAATTACTCTACATAGATCGTGAAGAGGAAGAAGAAAAAGAAAAAGAATAAGAACCATCTCAAGATGAAAACATAGAATACATTTCTTTTGAAGAGTTGACTCTCATGATATCATGTAATGCATTGCCTGGAATTAACACTCCTCAAACTCTCAAGATAAAAGGATATAACAAAATGAAAAAGGTAATAGTTCTAATTGATTCTAGTAGTACTCATAATTTCATTCACTATAAATTAGCCAAAGCTCTCAATTGCTTTATATATCCAATGCCAGAGTTTCAAGTAATGATTGCAAATGGAGGAACCATCAATTGCTCAAGAAAATGTCATAAGATCAATCTTACTATGGGGGAATATGTAATGAATAGTCCAATGATTGTTATACCCATGGGAGGTGTTGATGTCGGACTAGGAGTACAATGGTTACAATCATTGGGAATAGTAGCTTTTAATTTTCAAGAACTTTTCATGAAATTTTCATTGGAAGGAAAGGAAATTGAGTTAAGGGGTATCACAAGGAAACATAGTGAGGTGATAATCTCTAATGGCATGAAAACATTATTGAAAAAGGGGCATCAGGGTGTAATTGTACAACTATGTTCACTAGATGTTCAGACATCTAATCCATTTATTCCCCTAGATCTCCAAGGGATCATTGATAATCATTCCAAAGTATTTGAATATATTCTCAAAGGTCTTCCACCCACTCAAAATAATGATCATGCTATTCACCTAATTCTTTGGAGTGTTCCTCCTAACATCATTCCTTACATATACCCTTATGCACAAAAGAGTGAAATTGAGTGTATTGTTGAAGAAATGTTAGAGGATGGAATTATTAGACCTAGCCAAAGTTCTTACTCTACACCGGTGGTAATGGTACTCAAGAAAGAGGGCTCATGGTGTCACTACTACATATTAAAAAATTTGCAATGATCACTTGCGACGAAAGTACTCTTTCGTCGCAACATGCAAGAGAAAAAGTTCATTTTTTTCTAAATCCACCCTGTATTCGTCATTATCACGATGCATGTAGTTTGACTAAATTATTATGGTCAATGTTCATCACAAGAGCGGCGACTGTAGTTTGTCCGTCGCAAGAGAGACGACTGACCTAACCTTAAAATTGACCGTTAAAAATGACCTAAAATAAATAGGTGGAAAAATAAATATTTTTAGGTCACTATCGTCACAATTGCGACGATAGTGACCTAAAATTGGACTATAAATATTTGACGATTTAAAGATGTTGCAACAATATTTCTATAGCAACAACGATTCCAAAAGGGTATTTTTGTGCGGAAAAATGTCACGGAATGTTGTTAGAGGTGGGGAAAAAAGTAAAGCGGGTGAAAAGGGTGATGGTAGATGTTATTTCCCTTGTAAAATATGTTGCCTCAAACATCTCGTAAGAATTTTAATAGAAACAACTACAAAAAATTGTAGGAAATATGGTCACATTGATGGTGGATCGAATGAATATCGTCCCATGGTAATTAGCTATATATTCATTATCTTTTTTTAT
>ML796005.1:193169-203496 GCA_009831015.1 Picea engelmannii | reverse complement strand
TGTGGGCAGTGGGTCCTCGCATGAGTCCCACATGCCCCCTCCTCCCCAACGCTCATCCCATAACCCTAAAACCCTACACGCCCCCTAACAAACCCTAAACTCTTCACCCCTTCACTCCCTCACTATCGCCTCTCCATTCTGCTCTCTCCCTCTGCTCTTGGCGCTAGTGCTGGTGTAGGTGTTGGCTGGTATTGTGTGTTTGGTGCAGGTGCTTGGGTTTTATTTTTGTTTCTTTTTTTTGTTTGTTTTGTTGTTATTTTTTTTGTGTGTGGAGAACGCAGCTCCTCTACCTTGGCTTTGTGCTGGTGCTCGGCTATGTGAGTCACAAAATATTTTTCTTTTTGTGTTTTTTTTTTTGTTTCCGGTTTCCATTTTTAGGGTTTGTAGAGACCTAAGCATCTTAGATTAGTTGAAAGCCCTGCCATTTTATTTTTCAATAAACAGTTGTGGGTTATTATTATTTTTTTTTCAATAAACATTTGTGGGTTATTTGCGCTCTGTACGCTTGGTCAAGACGGAGCTGCAAAGGAAGGACTATCTAGGGTTTCAAGATAATGCAATTTTACAAAAGGCATTGTAAAGCCATGAAAAATAAAGATTTATGATTATCTATTTGATGAAATATATTTAAGAGTTTGCATCTTTTGTGAAAAATTAAATAGGTTGAATCGATCGTTTCAGCATGTTAAGGATATTTATACCAATGTCCATCTTAATATTTAAAGTATAAAGTATTGTTGTTTTCGATTTCTTTTGTTAGTGTTTCACTGTTGAAATGTTGAGTTGTTTTGGATGACATGAATTATGAATAACTATACTTATTTGCTTTATGTTGTTTGGGTTTTTTTTTTTTTGCCTAATTTCTTTGCAATGTCAGCTATTTTATGCGGTTGTTGGATCTCTAAAACTAAATGTATCAAAATTTTTAGTTTTACATGCTTTACTAGTATCCTTGTTGGTTGGAAATAGTTCTTTACCTCTGCAGGAGCAACGTGAGATATAGATGTAATCTGTATGGGATATGTTTTCTAGAGCACTTTATTGTTATCGCAGTGCTTGGGAAGCTTCTAATTCCCATACAGTCTCATACCTGTGAAGATTTTGGCTGCAATCGCTCTTATTCCTTTTTTTTTGTGGAAAATGTTTTTTCTTATTCCTTTTGTTTTGTGGAAAACGGCCCAAACTTTGAGGTTGGATCACATTCAGCGAGCGAGTTGATTATTAAAGTACATGTAAATCATGGTTTCTTTATACCTAGGTCCTCCTCTCTCGCTTCTGCTATTTTTTCTCTCTTTCCAGTTCGGAAGATGGTTCAATGGACTCATATATGCTGGCTGCAGGAAGGTATTGTTGCTTTGCACAAAAGTTGGATGCCCACAGCTCGAAGATGGTGAATAGGTAAATATGCGGCCAAAGGGTGGGTGGGGCTGAGACACGTGTGGAGCCTTACCGTACAGATGATTGTCGATGAAGCAACTGGCCATGATTATAGTAATGCACCTTGTTGAATCGATCGACCACAGAATGGGGCTTACGCCCACCCTGTCCAATTTTCTCTTCCTCCACCAGTCGCTCCCTTTGATCTAGGGTTTCCTTTTCTTTTTAACTACTTTGTTTTCTGCTATCTTTCTTCACTTCCCATTTATTTTGACAGGTGCAACGCTCACAGGAAGTTCTGAAGCAATGGTTTTTGTGGTAGTTTTTATTGGAGACTATGGTCACCAACAATCATTCTTAGGTTGGTTTTGTTTACGATCATTCTAAAATTACAAAAAAAATATTTGTAATTATTAGTTCTTCCACCCAACGACTCAAAATAAACAGGATATACCAACGCAAAATTGTTCTCTGTTGATTGCATGTCAGATTGTTCCACTGAATTTAATGAAGCGATTTGAGACCGTACAAAAAAAATAAAATTGGTACCACATCCAGATGGAGATCGCCATATGTTTTTATCTCCAGTTTCTTCTTCTGTAAGAATATATTTGAAAATTTCATTCAGTATACGTCCATGAAAACCCATTTGTATAGAATTCTCGAAATCTTCAGTCGCCATTCAATTTTATTTTTTTTGCCTAGGCTAGGCTTTTTCTGTTAGCTAATTTTCGTTCTTATCTTCCATTGCTCCTGTTCCTATTCAATATTCATGAAAACGAAGACTAGGACCAAACATAAATCAATTCCAAGCTCCACATTGGCTTGATCCAACACCTGTTGTGTGTGTTCTATCCTGGTGGAAGGTTTGCAAGAACAGGAAAAAAAAAAACCAAACAAATATGTGACTGGCCCGGATTGGATAATGTGAATGGTTGGTGGTCATCGAAATTGAGATTGGCCAGTTTCCCCCAATACAATCAAATTTCATACCTAACTTTTCCAAGTGTATTTGAACCTACCTAGATTAACCGGAACACCTTTTAACCTACCTAGTACCGAAACAATTCAAAATGAACATCTATCTCTATCTTTGAACTCATACCAGGTCTGCCAAAGGGAGCATTCTTTGGACGTACTCAAAGCCTGGTTCCAGTGAGTGAATACTATAGGTAGGAATGAATACCTGCCTCATCAAGATCCAGTGCTCCCAGGAAGGTCCCCGCTCTCACTTAGATGGCTTGCTCCAACTTCATCGATCCTATAAATCTCTACAGGTATGTGTGGTGAATGAACATATATGGTTTAGTTCAAAGGGTTTGTATTATTACTACCTTTACTCTATTTTCACTACACCTTATTTTTTATATATATGTTTTACATTATTTTATAATAGATGATGGATTGGCTTACAGGTTAGGCGGAGCTAGAGCTGGAGCTTGGAGCAGATTTATCTAATTAAGGGTTTTAGGGCCCCTTCCAGCTTTATCTAATTTCTGGGTGGGTACAATTCCATTCCTAAGTTGGGTAGGCAGGTAGGTAGGCCCTTAAGGCTCCAATGCTTCAAACTAAAGCTCTGATACCATGTGTAGAGACCAGAAATTAACAAGCCTAATAAAATTCATAAAACTACACATAAAATTTCAATTTCAAACATAGAATTTCTTTCAGTGCATAAATAATTCATTTAGCTTCATATAAGCATATAATATTCAGCAGAATTTAAAATTTATCTACAGCATGAAAATAACTCTGCAAATTCATAAATAAAATACCTCCTTCTGATGTTAATTCCTACTGATATGGTTTTCCTTTCCTTGCTACCTTGCCCAGCCTGATGCACTGACCAAACTCTGCCCAAACCGACTATCCTCCCATCCACCTAGGAGCAGCCTATCCAACTCCCTAGCTCCAGGATACCGAAAGGAATCCTGGCCCCCATGCCCAAAACCCCCAGCAACCTGGTGCCCTCTGCAATGGTTCACCAAAAACCCAAAAAACCAAACTTCTCAAACCAGCCAATATCCCACAGAAAATATCCATCGAATTCCCCCTACCTCCAAATGCTCCCTTCCTCAAATAATCATCATCCCCCCTTCACCGACTCTCCTCTCCCTTCACTAATTTCCTTATCTCCTCCTTTAATTCCTTATCCCCTCCTTTACTATCTTATCCCCTTCTTTATTATCTTATCCTTAACCTATCATACGTAAGTTTTAAAAGGATTAAATTAAAGTTATTAAGCCCCTTAAATTTAGTACCCATGTCATTGAATGTGATATGTAATCAATTAATTAATTAATCAATCAATCAAAAGTTATAAACAATTAATAAATAAATAAATAATAATATTAATACTAATCATTGTTTAATTAAAACCATATTAGGACAATTAATTATACTTAAAAATCCCTATGAACTTTAACTTGAAATATTTATAGAACTGAATGAAACATATGCACTCTTCCTCTAAAGCATTGGTTTTCCTCTTATGTTGTAATAGAGACTCCATGATAAAAATAGAGCCTGCATTATGATTATCTTCCTGAACATGGATTCTACTAATAGATGAGAAGATAGAGGCCTAGTTCTCAGCAATTAGGTCCTCTTGTTTACGAAGAAATTGATAGATTTATATTATTTTACAATAGGGGTAGTGTCCAGGTTGGCTATGGCTCTCCATGCTACCTATAAAATAGAGATAATACAACCAATTTGGGTGAATAAAAGAAAATTCCCCTTCAATAGACCCATCCAAGAACTCCTCAAATGACCAATGAAGAATATCCCCAAACTGCCTATGCCATTCTGACCAATGCCTTGAGAGTTGTAAGATTTCATCGAGAGTTTTGAAAGTGTTCCCTCTTCCTTAATGAAATTCTATTATTATTATCATTACTAGTCTATCTCAACAATTTATTTTCATCAATCTTTTAACACCTAATCTCAATGGCTATCTCACATCAACTATACGTAATCCTCTTTCCTCTCTTCAATAGTTGCTAACCTCTTTTCCTCTTTAAATTCAAACTTCAACACTCTTCTCCAACATAATAGCTTCTTTTTTCCCTAATGATGGGTGGAGTGTCCACTTGAAATGTTGGATGTTTCAAAACCTTGCACTTAGTTTTTATCCAGAAAAATTTCTAGCATTATGACTAACTGTGGAAACTTAGATACTCAGATATTTACATTTTTTTCATCTTTTCTTTTCTATGGAGAAATATAATCCCTTACTCTCTTTCACATTAGGTGTTCCAAGTGAGGACTTTGTTATATTGCTATCCCCCTGTAGATTCCCCCTCTTTTTCTCCTTTTTCTAATGGAGGATGCTAGTAACTACCAGACAAAACTGGTTAGTAACCCTGAGGGACTCGACGATATTTGATCCTAAGACTTCCATGAACTTCCACACAATATCATCTATCAATTGATCCAACCCTCGTGGCTAAAATATTTAAACATTATATATAAATATGCATATATATAACTTTATAAGTAATACAGCCACCTCACATGCACCCCCATACCCAAATTTCAAAACCGGTGCACTTGCAAAAAGTACGTTTTGAGTATTTTAAGAGGACAACTCTAGGATGCATTTATGTTCTAGAGGAGCATTCTTGGAATTGGATTCTCACTCAAATCTCATGTATTGGAGGGTTCACTAGAAAAGCGGAGAAACTTCTTTATGGGGCTTTCTTAGAGAAATTTTCTTATGCGTTTGAATTCTATTACTAGTCTATTGTGATCTGTCGACTATATTTTGATTTGTGTTATCACTTTGCACCTATAAATTTGATATTTTTTAAACTTTTAATGCAATGCATGACATAATAGGCACATTGATAAGAGCCCACAAATGGAAGGTAGAAATCCAAAAAGGAAACAAATTAGAGAAGCAATATATTCTACACCAGTGCTTTAGTTTCCTTCTACATGTTCTATTCCATGGCAAGGAGGAATTCTAGCAATGTTCTTTGTTGAACCTGTGAGTATTCTGCCACTAGTGCATGTCTTCTAGTTTTAGCAGGCACATGGGTCCAGACCAAGACCTCAACTGCAAAAAGCTAAGAAATTATTTCTTACTTCGTTGAAAGGGGTGTAACCTCCCTTGAATAGAAAACATTGGGTACATTTTCCTCTAAGCAAGCGGAAATGATGAGAATTAATGGGAAGCTACTAGCCGCTCTAGAATTTTGTTGGTCTCCAGTTTTGACTATGTTTTGCCTACATTATATCACAAAGACCTCCATTTCCATACCTTGTACCACTCCCTTCTGGCCTTGTTTTGACACATTTGACATCTCTTTACCACTAAATGGGGCTACTCAAGGTACTCTTACGTTTCAAGTTATTTTTATGTATTTTGATACTTTAAATTAATATTGAAACTAATGTGGCATGAGTTAGGTACTATTTCTATTTGAAACAGGATTTTCCAGTATCAGGTACCAGCTTGCACCCCATGGAGATACCAACGAAGCTACTAAAGATCCGCACAATATGGCCAGAGTGGTAGACAGTGCGATTTACATGATAGATTCAGTCATCACTCATATGCTGATTCAAGGCGAAATTATAGAACTGAGTTGTTAATACTTCATGACTCACACTTCACGACACTGCGTGTCACAAAGATGTGAGGACCATTTTTTAACTGATTTCAAGTTATTTTCGGATCTGGGATCCGTTTGAATTAATGTATTTTTGCTTTAAACTATTTTTGAGGAGGATCTATATAACCAGAGGATCACTCCTAAGAAACGTTGGTTATATTATGTTATGATACACATTTCTGTTAATACAATCTTCCTTTGTGTTATGTTACTTTGTTGTCATATGATTTGAGTTATTTTTCTGAGTAAATGGAGCGTGAAGCATGAACAACATTTGCGTAGAATGATCTGAGTAGTTCTGGTTTTCCTTCGGCGATTGCACCTCTTGGTTGGGCCTGCCAACAGGTTCAAGTCGCTACTTTTCTCTGTATTAGATTTAGTTTATTTCAGTATCTTAGGATTTGCATGCATGTTAGCTTAGAGTTTGGGAATTAACTTGTTCATATTCTTTCTTAAATATTCTTCAACTGTATCGTTTCCAACATATTAATATCTTCTACATTGATGAGTGTTGAAAGCATGGTTGATTCCTGTAGAATTTAAAGCATAAACTAGATTTGCTTTGTTTCCAGTTTTCCATCTGAACGTAAATTAAAGAGAATGCGAGTTTGAATTTACTTTGTTTTGGTTAGGATAGTTAGGTTACTTTTCTTTGGTTAGGATAGTTAGGTTACTCTGCTTTGTTAGGATAGTTAGGTTGCAATTGAATTAGAGGAAGCTTCCAGTACCAGTAGGGTAAGTAGGATATTTCTTTATTTTCCTATGGATAGATTTAGATTTATTTTTGATGTTTAGATTAAAAGAATTTTAGGAAATAATCTTTCTGTTATGGCTTAGATAGAAATAGTGATGATTAGATGATTAAAGATAGTGGTAGATAGTCTTGTGAAATCACATTAGAATAGAAATAGAAGTACTTGCACTTAAGCATAGAACTGTTTTCTGTTGATGAATTAAATAGGAGATGCTAAGTTGTAAGGTAGTCATTAGGATCCAGTTTCTAAGAGTGAGTTTGTGTTTTCTTCTAAGAATAGTCTTTAGATAGGGATTAGAATCTTACCCGCACATACAATGTAGAAGCTCTAAGTTTACTTACCCTGGTTTGACAATTCAGTGTTTTCAGGTCATTAATATCTTAATATAGCAGCCTGACATTTTTGGCACCATTGCTGGGGAGCTGTTTAAAAGGTAAGTTAGATAATTGTCTTGATTAGTTTTATAATGCACTTAGTTTGGTGTGGTATGTTAGCAGATTGATGATAGGAGTAACTGTGGAAACAAAAGGGTGAGAACCGACATATCAGTTATCATAGGTACTCTGAAACTCAATATTAGTTTCTTTTCCTTCCATTTAGCATGACTTCATGAGAAATAGAGATCATAGAGGTAGATTTAGGAGAAATATAAAACAACAAAAAGAAGAAACCTCCACCCAAAAAGTGATAGAGACTGAGACTGAAATTCTGGCGGAGGAAACCATAGAACAAAACCTAGAACTAGGAAACACCATACATCAACAAACTCAAAATCCTGGTGATCCAGCCCTGGATGACACAGTTGATCCAGAGAAAATAAAAGCTCTTCTCGGGAACCCTAACTTTGTAGTTTCACAGATAACAACTGCAACTGTGGAATCAAAGGCCATAGGATCCTCAAAAGGACCAATAGGAGATAACAATTCTGACAAAAAGAATCTAGAAAGGTGGGATTTCACACCCTCACCAAAGAAAGATCGAATTGCATATACAATTCTTGGTAATCCTTTTACCATGGGAGAAAGAGGGAGAGACTTACATGGGGAACTTCATATTGAAAATGAAGGAGAAGAACAAGCAGAGAATGAGTTAACACCAGAAACCACCTTTGGGTTTCCTATTTTGGATTTAGTCCAGGATGTCAATATGAAAAATATCCCACTTTCAACACTACCAACCTTCCATGGGAAAAATAGTGAAGACCCATATGTATTTCTTTTTGAGTTCAACATCCTGTGCAGAAGTTATAACTATCTCCAGGATGCACATAAACTAAAATTATTTCCTGCCACCTTGAAATATTATGCATTATGTTGGTTCATGAGTTTAGGAGAATACAACATTAGATCTTGGGAAGATATGAAGGCAAAATTTTTAAAGAAGTACCAGGACTATTGCAAAACCAAGGATTCTCGGAATGACATCTTCAAAATGCAACAACAAGATGAAGAAAGCCTTGAGGATTTTCTAGAAAGATTTACCTATACCCTTCAAAAATCTAAATATAATGATCTCCAGGATAAAGCAATCAAGACTCTTTTCTTAAAAGGAGTTTTAGAGGAATATATTGATACTCTCAATTTAATGGCTTCAGGAGACATTTATAAAAAAAACTTTGAAGCAATCAGTGAACTTTGTAGAACTTACTCAAGAAGTAAAGGGAAAACTGCAAAAAGTGTGAGAGAACCGGTCAATAAAAATACCAAAACATCCACATCTGGTGGAGTTACTAGAGTCGAATTGGGAAACCTTTTGAAAAATTTTAAAACAAACATTTTAGGAACAATTGGCTCTCAATTAGACACGCTGAATATTAAGAGAAAGCAGGAAGAGGAAAACCCTGTCCTAAGCAAATTTTGCCCAAAATGCAGAAAAAGGCATCCTTTACGAGAATGTCCTTTGGACAATGTTCCTGTATGTGCAATATGTACTAAAAATCATAAAACAGAAGATTGCCCATCCTTACCTAGATTTCAAGCAATATTCAAGGGAGGGGAAGCTCCAGGGACTCCATCTGCACCTAAGAGGCCTTGGCAACCTAGAAATCCAAATGCAACTGCATATCAAGAACCATCCCCACAATCTTCCAGCTATTATCCACCCTTCTCTCAACAACAACATCCATGGAACTGGCCAAATTGGCCTTCACAAAATGTCCCTGCTCAACCTTGGTACCAGGGATGGAGAGATCTAAACTTTGGAAATAACCAACAACAGCATGTGGTACCAATTCCCCAGAATCCATGCACGCAGTATCCTCCAAATATGAAACAATTATTGCCTGGTTTTATTCCACCTCCGTTACCACCCATTCAACAAACCCCTCAGCAGCCTCAGAATCCACCACATCCTACCATTTTTCCCGCTCAACCCATTCCAAATCCTAACCACAAACCACCTCTACCACTCCATAATGTTGATTTCCAGAACTATCCAGCTTACAACATAAACCCTATTTCTATACAAGAAGTACAACTAAGATCTGGAAAAATTTTAAATAAAATTCAGCCCATAACAAAAACAACACCAAGGCTAATTATCCAAGAACATGAAGATGAGTCTATGGATAATTTATCAAATGAGACACCCCTGAAAGATGTTATCATTCCAAAACATAAAGAATCTGAATCACAGCATAACACACAAACTCAGGTTCCCCAAACACCTCCTTTTCCTAAAAGGTTGCTCAGTGAAAAACCGATTGTACAATCTGAGTTTGACATCACGACTGAACTGAGAAATGTCTATGTTAAGATTCCATTATTACAAGCCATCAGAGATGTTCCCATCTATGCCAAAACCATCAAATAACTCTGCATTAAGAAACCAGGTCGGAAACAGAAAGATCCACCCACAATACACCTAGTAGGACAGTTATCAAATTATATTTCTGAAACACCTAAAATTGTAAAGTATGCCAACCCAGGGAACCCAATAGTTTCAGTGACTATCAATAATGTTTCTATTGGTAATACTTTAGTCGATCTAGGTGTAGACATTAATATAATGACCAGCAACACAGTGGAACTGTTACAACTGAATCAATTCCTTTGCCCTACTCCTACAGTTCTTGAACTGGCTGATAGAACCACTATAAAACCTGCTGGAGTTCTTGATGACATCCTTGTGACTTTAGCTTCATGGGAATATCCTGTTGACTTCATGATTATTCATTCAAAGAACCCCACAAAATGCCATCCAATCATTTTAGGGAGACCTTGGTTGGCCACAGCCAACGCTTTCATAGGATGTCATGGTGGGGATATGTTTATCTCAAATGGTATTTCTTCACAGAAACTTACTCTATTTCCACCTGCTCGGCCAGTTACAGAAGATTTATGGTGGTTGAAGTGTCCCTATTTTGAGAATGACGATGAAGAATCTTTATTCTTTGTTGATGAGTTCCATGTATTGCAAGAACCTACAGAGGATGACATTTTAAACCAATTTCTTTCTGTGACAGAAAATGTTGAGTTCCCACAAACCTATCTTCAATATGATCAAATTTTCAGAGAGGAATTTCAGGAACGAAGTGAGTTATTTTCCTCATTTTCACCATCCATGGTTTTCACTGTT
>ML796005.1:106481-141933 GCA_009831015.1 Picea engelmannii | reverse complement strand
CCTTAGCATTAAAACTAAATTCTAACTTATCATCCTTGGAGGCTAGCACAACAGGCTTTGTATAACCAGTCTCTACTACATCCCAAACATCAGCACCCAAGGCCATTAAGTATGTTCTCATTCTAATCTTCCAGAAGGAAAAAATTGTTCCATCAAACAGAGGGGGCTTAGAGGCTAAATTCCCTTCATGACTTGTCATGTTTGAGCTTGCATATCTACCTTTGAATAAAAGGAACCCACTCTTATACCAATTGTTGAAATTACTAAAACAATTGAGAGGGGGGGTGAATCAGTTGTAATTGAGCTTAAACAATATTAAGTCTATTAAAACATTATTAATATTTCTTCAATTGATCATCAACAATATACAACATATGGATAGTAAAATTAAAGAGCATCAGTCACACATAAGGTATACACAGAGACAGATTTTCACAAGGAAACCCATAAAGGGAGAAAACCTCTTCTTCTTCGAAATGATAGGAAGCCTTTTAAGTTCTGTACATCATCTATAATTGAGCACCAACTCAATGTGAGGCTGCTACCTCTCTTTTACAAGCTACAACTTGTTTGAGAGCACCAACTCTCTGGTTTATATAGCACCCACTAGAAGGAAGAACCAACTCCCTTAATGTTCCAGCACCAACTGGATGGAAGCACCAACTTCCAGTTACATAGGCTCCAACCTGTATAACAAAGAACACTTGTTCTCCCTTGCTCCACCCTGCCACCCTAGTTTCTTTGGCTGCAACCAGATGGAAGCTACAACTTCCTGTGTTCAAGCTCTCACTTGAACCTCTGAGGACAACATTCCTCCCGAGAACCTCCCAACCTCCCTAGAACATAAATGAACAAATAAACATTGAACTACATAGATAAGTCAATTCTTACCAATCTTTCTTTGTTCTGTAAATCTAGTCATCTTCTAACTGTTCTGCAATTCATTTCTTCCTCTGTCTGTTCAGCAGGTCTGCTCTGCATCAACTTCTTCTGTCATTCTCCTTAGCTTCAAGTTTTCTTCATCATCAGTTACTCTTCCCTGGGTTTCATCTCACACTATGCATTTTCTCCATCTCACTCTGCGCTCACTAATTTTCCCTTTCTTACAGTTTTATTCATTTCTCATACCGAACGCCCAACCTGACGCTGTCTGTCTCATTTTCTTTTATACACACAAACAATGGTTCAACTTCCCATATCCTTAGGCAAAAGGAAGACAATTATCTCAGCAACTGAAATGCCAACTAATCGGCAATCATGAGTCCGTTTCGCTAACAGATTCGAAACTGAGGAGTTAACTGTGAGAGAGAACAATAACCCTTCGATCAACACTTGATTTGATGGTTCAGATCATTCCGTGATTTCACATATCACGATTTTGATATTCCTGATGTTCAATGTTCTTGTCACTTACAAATCCCGATCCACGAAACTCCGTAAAGAAGTCGGATCAACGGTCCAGATCACATCTTGATATGACAGTTCAGATTCAGTCGAGATTTCACACATCATGATTTCGACACTCTTGACGTTCAGTGTTTATGTCACTTCAAAGTCCCAATCCACGAAACTCCGTAATGGAGTCGTATCAATGGTCCAGGTCACATCTTGATATGACGATTTCAATTACGTCGCGATTTCGCATATCGCGATATCGAGATTCTAGATGTTAATATTCTTTGACATCTCCAACACTCGATCCTTAAAACCCCGAAATGGACTTGGATCAACGGTCCAAATTCAATCTTGATTCAATGGCTGCGATTAAATCACGATTTTGCATATCGTGATTTCACAATTCTTGTTGCATTGTTTCTTTTGTCTCTCCAAGTCACGATTCGCGAAACTCCGATATGGAGTTGGATCAATGGTCCAAATCTGATCTTGATTCAACGGTTGCGATTGAATCACGATTTCACATATCGTGATTTTGACATTCTTGTTGCATTATTTATTTTGTCTCTCCATGTCGTGATTCGCAAAACTATGATATGGAGTTGGATCAATGGTCCAAATCTAATCTTGATTCAACGACTGCGATTTCGCATATTGCGATTTTGGCATCCTTGTTGCATTGTTTTCTTGCCTCTCCATGTTGCGATCCTCGAAACTCCGATATGGAGTTAGATCAACGGTCCAGATCTGAGCGTGATTCAACGGCTATGATTGAATTATGATTTTGAGATTCCTGTGGTTGATATTACTTGACATCTCCAACTCTCGATCCCCGAAACTCCGACATGGACTGGAATGAATGGTCCAGATTCAACCTTAATCTTATGGCTCAGATTAAATCGCGATTTCACATATCGCGATTTTGAGAGGTTAGGAAACATCGTTCCTTTGACTCTCCAGTCAGGAAACTGACGATCTTTCCCCACGTGTCCTTCCTGATGATGGACGGTCCTCCTTCTTTTGGGATTTTGTGAACCCCGCTACTCCTTGCACTTTAAAGAACGTGCAGGTTCTCCTTGATCCAATGATATTCGGGTCCTGTGCCTGGATCTAACGTCTGAGATTTGTCCTCCTCTTCAACGCTCTTCTTGTCTACATTCAGATCTGACGACCCTCATTCTATCGTGAATTCAGGAAGGGATCCAACGAACACGGTAGTCACTTTTCCCTAATTATCACTGCACTGCTGATCATCGATGTTGTACTCAAGCCATCATCACTACTGTACTTGCCATCAATGACAAGCATACGCTGCCTGTAAAACATGTCAACAGTCCTCTGTACATTCTTCCTGTACTCATGCCATTCACTGTTTGTTAAGTATTTGCCAACATGTACTGGACAAAGTTGGCCGAAAAGTTTGGGTTTGGAGATATATAATGATATCACCATACCAAATATCATTAGTGCTAATAAGGGAAAGAGATTCATCGGGTAATGAATCAGTCGCTACCTTTTCTGTTGCAGGATGGGGAAAGTCGCATATTAACTCAGTAAAAGTTAAGGACTTGTTGGACTTGGCACGTTTGAATTCCAAGTCAAACTCCTGGAGTATCACAATCCATTTGGAGTATTTTCCCTCGAGCAATTGACATGTCAGAATGTGTTGCATAGGGTTGCAATGAGAAATCACCGTAGTCTTGCGTGAGAGGATATAGTGCTAGAAGCGTTGGATGGCTTGGATGGCAGCCAAAGCCAGTTTCTCGACATGTTGATACTTGATTTCAGTGGGCGTGAGACTTCAACTCAAGTAGTAAATAACATGTTCATCGTGAGCATCATCCTCTTGGACGAGAACCATGCCAATGGTGTAATCTGAGGCAGCGAGGTAAAGGAAATAATCGTGACTGTAATCGAGGGGAAAGAGAAGCGAAGCTCGTGTTAGGGACAACTTCAAAGCTTCAAAAGAATTGTTGGAAATGGTATCCCAGATGAACTTTGAATACTTTTTTAATAGCCACGTAAATCCACGAGTTATCTCGGTGTAATTTGGGATAAAACGACGAAAAAAGTTTGCTTTCCCCTACAAACTCTACAACTGGCGCAGTGTAGAAGGAGGAGGGAGATTAAGGATCACCTCAACCTTTAAAGGATCCACCTAGATCCCTTGACGTGAAACGATAAAACTGAGAAGACGGCCGGATTCTACACAAAAAACGCACTTATGAGGATTCAAACATATACGGTAGAATCGACAGCGAACGAAAATGGCTCAGAGGTGGGTTGGGTGATCGACTCTGCGCATTGAATGAGTGGGTAAATTGTCCAAATAATGTTGAGCGATGTGCTTGATATCATGGAAAGCATAAGACATAGCACGTTCAAAAGTGGTGCCAGCGTTCTTGAGACCGAAAGGAAGTTTCCAATAGGCAAAAGTACCCCAAGGATAAATAAAAGTAGTCTTATGTTGATCCTCGGGAAAAATGTTGATTTGATTATATCTAGAGAAACCATCCATGAGAGAGAAGATTTCACTTCTGGCGCAATCATTGACAATTTGATTGACGAAAGGGGTAGGAAAGTTGTCTTTTGGACAAGCTTTGTTGATATCCCTATAATCAACACATACACGAATCGTACCTTGTTTCTTGTCAATCGGGACAAGATTGGAAACCCAGTCTGTGAGAGCCACCAGATAAATAAAGTTGATTTTCAGAAGTTTCTTGACTTCGAGCTTTATAGCAGCCGCTTTATGTGGGTGAACTGGACGAAGACATTTCCAGACGGGTTTAGCGTTGGGGTATGTCTTTATCTCATGTATCACAATCTCAAGGTTGATACCCGACATTTATTCGTAACTCCAGGTGAAGATGTCACAAAATTCTTTGAATAGGGACATATAGGTGACTATTTCATCAGGGGAACATGAAGCTCCAATATGGACATTTTCGACGATTCCAAGTTTGACAGATATGTCAAGGTGAATAGTGGGTGAGATATTGCTTAAGTTCCCTTCAGAAAACACATCGTGTGCAGACTCAGGAACGGTCGAGATGACGACAATGGTTGATGGGGTCAAAATCTGTTGGTAGTTCTCAAGACTAAATTGCTCTAGAAAGAGGATGGAACGATGATGCCCATCGTCCCAAGGGGTGTCCTCCATGACAGACATGATCATCTCGTCTGTGGGAAAAATGACACAGAAAGGATTGGGAGACAACTCATCAAGAGAGGGGGTACAAGGTGTTGCCGATTGAATGGCCTGATAGGCGGATTCAACTAGACTTAACGACATTTCGTTGTCGAAATGAAGATGATCTCCAGGGTCAGGGACTATCCAGGGGTCATGAGATGTAGGAAGTTCGTGAGTCAAGGTGGAGATCATGTTGATGGAAGAAACAGACGAGCGTGGAACATTGGGTGGTGGAATGGGGAAAGTACCCATTAATGAAGATTCCTTTGAAAGGCCTACACCGACGTTCTCATAACCCGGTGGGGTTTTAGCGATAAATGGTACGTTACTGGTATGGGTATCGGAATTAAAGAAGGCGAGTTGGAAAACGGTAACAACCTTTCCTTGATGATGGAAACGTACTACACGGAAAAAGGTCGACACAATGATGCACATGGAATCGATCCAGCTGCGGCCAAGTAGAAGATTATAATCAAGGGGAGCGTCAAAAACTTCCACTTCAACTTGGACCATCTTGCCTTCTAACATGATCAACAACAAAGGAAGGACACTGTAGGGCTTAAAACCGGAGCCATTGAAGGATTTAAGCATGTTCTAGGATTCATTCAAAGAAGGAGAGCCAATGGCTTTCCAACAAGCAAGAGACATAACACATGTCGAGGCACCCTCGTCGATAACAGTTTGGAAAATGTTTTTGTCAGAGACAATCACTTGGATCTGGAAGGTGAGTTGAGGGGGTAACCTTGGAATGTGATCTTCCAAGTAAAAGATTATTAAATTTGTATCAGTCGGGTCAATTCCACTGATAGCTTTCAACAGTGCCTTCTGTTGCGTGGGACAAGTTTGAAGGACTTCAAGGGATGACATCGCAGAAGGTGCTTGGGCCAGATCTTCAACAATGCTATAGTTCTGTGCCACACGAGCATGAGGATTGAAAGTCGATTTCTGAATGACGCCCTTTGGAGGGGGTCACAGAACTATGTTGAGGCTCGGTCGTTCGAGATGAAGAGGACCGTTGGTAGGTGGAGTCGCGGGAGAGGGTTGTGTCGAAGAAGGCGGTAGATCATCAACCTTCTCCTTAGAGGGAGAATAATCTTTGACTCAATTTGTGAGTGAAAAATTACTCTCCTTAGAATCGCCAGTACACATCAAAACATAGGAGGTGGTAGAAGATGAGGGGTGGTCATGGATGACCAACTGAGCCTATTGTTGAGACGGGAAGGGTTGGGACAAGACAACCGGTGTAAGTGGTTTTGGAGATCCTTGAAGGAACTTAGTGACCTCGACACATCGTGGACAATCCTTCGTGTAGTGATCATCATCACAGATAAGACAAGGGTATCGTGGTTTGCGCTTATCCCGATCATCAACAGGGGTAGTTTTGGTTTTCTCTACTTGAGAATTATTTTTTCCCTCCTTATTCTTACCTCTCCCCTTTTTAGATTGGTTTTTACCGGCAGGGGTAGATTGAACTGCATTTACCTCTGAAGTCTTGTTGGTGGGAGGGGTAGGATATGGAGCATTTTGAACATTAGAAGAAGCAGATTTGGGGTTTGTTCTTGAAGCGAAATGTGGTTGGGCTTGGGAAGAGCCAATCACACTGTCAGCTGCATGCGAGGCAGCTAGAGTAGTTGAAGTCCTAGAAGTATTAGGACGAGGTAAGTCAGGTAGTAAATCATAAATGGTTACCGTTTGTGAGTAAATGAGGTCAATATATTGAGCATGACTTATATCCTTCTCTTCCATGACTACGCCGCCCATGGCAATGTCCTTACCGATGTCGTTCACAAATGATTTTGTGAACCACTCAGCCAGTAACTGATCAGGGAGCTCAAGTTTAATGAGACGTCGTCTCCATCGCCACTCATGGATGTGATCATATATATAAGTGCCTTTGTTCTGTTTGAAGGAAGTCAAAAGCTTAGTCCCCGTGTCATAACGGATCGGTAACTAGTAATGTGTAAGGAAATCCATAGCTAGGGTGTTGAAGTCAGAGAAGAAACTTCGTGGCAATTCGATATAGCACTTCATAGCAGAACCTATGAGGGTTCGTTGAAAAAGACGTAAAAGAATAGAGTCATCCATCAACGAGTTGGATGAACACCATAGGTAAAAATTCATAACGTGATTGTTTGGGTCCTCTCCCACTTTGCCGTTGAATTTAGGGATGTCTGATGGAAGCTTGGCTGGTATAACAGGCCATTGGGGAGAGTGACGAATAGGATAATTTATAATCCTTGACAAATCAGGAAGATCTAAAGTGGTGAGAAAGGGTAACTATCGATTCACCTGCAGGTACTAGTGGCTTTGGGGAGGAAGCCCTATCGACAAACCAGTAGGACCATAAGCAGTCTACATATAATGTGAAGACCTAGGCATATTTGGTTGTGGTTGGAGAGGAAAATAGCTCATAGGATTATACCCTGGAACAGGGGCTTGACTTTGAGCATTCTCCCCCCAAATGGGATTGAATGAACCTAGATATGGTTGGCCCATGCTAGGGGGCGTTACGGACGCAGCTAGAAACTGTTGCCCACCAGTCGTTTGAGGAGGATTTTGTATCAACTGATTCCAATACTGGGCCAAGGATGGCGGTATGTTTTTCCCATAAGGTGGGGTTGGTCCTCCCATCGAAGGTGGTGTTCCAATTGGAGGCAATGTTCCAATTGGAATTTTCCCACTGAGAGGGGGTTGTGTCATACCATCTTGGTGAAATTGTCCACCAACTGGAAACTGGTAATTTGGAGTGAATGACGAAATAGTGCCACTAGGATTAGGATTGCCAATAGAAGACGAAGAAGGTCCTCCAAAAGGAAATTGAGGGAGTGTTGGAACGAAACCAGGAAAAAAGTGCCCAGAAGAAGACGGGCCACTAGGAGAACCGGATGGAGTTTGCGCAGGAGTAGGAATGGAAGCATTCAATGCACGATATCCAGGTGGTAGTGTCAGAGCGACGTTGCGTGTTCGTGGTGTACTGATGGGAGCAAGACTAACCGCAGTAAACCTGGTTGGAACACTCGAAGTAGCTATGAGATGGGCCATTTTGGTAGGGACGGTAAAGTGATAAGCGGTAGTCACCAGTACTGTCTCTGTACTAGATATTTCAGAAATCACAGGTGGGTTGATTTCGGAAATCACAGGTGAAACTGGACCAAAAAGGTCCCATCGAAAAATGGTCGTAGACCAAAAAGGATCTTGGTCCCCAGGTCCAGACAGAGATCCAGAATACACAACAATTAAGTCTCTGGAAGAGTTTGCTCACATAAAACATCTCTCAGAATCAGGGTGAAGTCGAAATTCCTCTCGAGTATTTGTAATTCGAAAATGGTCTAGAGAGTCAGTTCATTCCACTTGTGGTGTGGTGACGACTGTGACTTCACTTTGCCAAGGAGAGCCCTCAGGTGTACTTGTAGGCAAGGGTTGAGAACCTTCCAAATGCTCTGGAGATAAACACTGCATTCTACGTGAACGACGTGGAGGAGCTATTGTAAATGAGTGACAAACTTCATGAAGAAAATCCTATGGTCAACTTCGAGAAACAAACAACACGCGCTAGTAAACAAAATCTAGGAAGCAAAACCAAGCAAACAAGACCTTCTAATTTCGAAGCCACTAGTTGGTGATGAAATCCAACATCGCAACAATGAGACAAGAAGGGGTTGGGCTAGGGTGGAAAAGTTACACTGACGACCTGCTTAACGGACTTACACTCTAGTGCAAGCTCCCACACATAATCATGGGTATACCCTCCAAGGAGCCCAAGTGAGTTTGGTCAATGTCAATTCCAGGTACCGTGAAGACTTTCCCCTTCACAATCACCTCATGTAAGAACCATAAAGATAGGCCACTAAGGTCACCACCAACAACAATAAATACTGGGGGGACAGTCAATAGTCTGATCCACATGCAAGGGCAGGGTATCTAGCCCGAAATCAACCCAAAAGGCTTCCACTCATCATTGCGGGTATACCTCCGAGTGATCCCCATAATACATGCAATCTCTACACTGATATCAACAAAGCAGGGTGAGTAACTCTGTCAATATCAATGCGACCTCATGCTTGACCCTTATGTAAGAAGGGCTTCCCAGGACAAGATGTTGCAAATGGAATTTAACACTCCCTAACACAAGATGCTATTGTGTGTTTTGTGCTTTTGGAGAGTGTATCTCTCTTCCTACTCCAAAGCTCTAGCCTAGCTAAATGTTGGTGTAATAGAGCACTAGAAAAGAGTTACTAGTTAAATTTTATGAGTGCGCAGTGTTATTAAGAGTTGTTGTTTACTCAAAGGAAATGGAGATGAAACTTATGTTGTATGACTTTGACCCAACAATGCATGGATGAGAATGAAATATATCACTTTTCGTTCCATGAATCCTATGTATGGGAGGGAAAGAGAAAGTTTTCTAGATCAACCTTGAACTACAATGCAAAATTTCCTTTAAAATGCAAATGCAACAAATCACGCATCAAATAACAATGCTCGATTGCTTCTTTTTCAATAATTTCAACAATTTGATTTTCAATTTTTTCGAAGATGAAAATGATTTTTTGAAAGAAAAACTTTCGTTCATTTTTCAAAAAGTACCCACACCATGATAGTGAGAGTACAAAAAATAAAAAACCAATGAACAAGCAATGATAAAAACCCAATCCACTTTTTCAATGAAAACAAAAATAAAAAGAAAACCAATATAGTCTTTTCAAGTGCATAAAAAATGATCTTTCAAACAATAAGAAAATGATAAAGACCAAGAAAACTCAACTTTCAACCGATCACCATCTCTTAACTAATCAAACACACTCAGATTCTGAAATCAGAGAGTATGGTTATGCCAAGAAAAGTCAAGAAATGAAAGTCAAGCCAAAAAATGACAAGAAGAGCCTTTAAAATCGTAAGACTGTTCATGCATGAAAACGAAGACAAGAAGAACATCAATCAATGGTCCAAGAAACTCTTATGAGGCACTTAGACTGATCTGGGCAATTGAAGATGCCAAAACTCAAATCCAAAATTTTGAAAAAATGAGTTCGCAGACTGGCAATACTACACAGTGCGAGAAGCAATGATTCTCGTAGGTGGCCCTTGAGCAAAGTGCAAGAACCTCGCACTAAACCTAAAGGCAAAGTGAAAACTCTATAGATTCTCGCAGGCTACAATGAAGTGCAGTGCGAGAACCTCTGAAACTAGTCAAATTTTTGAAAAATGAAACAAAGTTTGAAAAGGCTTCTGGACCCAAAGGGTCTATCAGGATATCTTGAAGACTCAGAGATTGATAGGAAAGGAGAAAAGTAAAACAAGAGCAAATGGCCATAGAAAAATACCAAAAGCCACAAAGAAAATGGGTTGTTCTCCAGTGGAGTCGCTAATTTTGTTATCGGACTAATCGGTAGGTGCGGACACTAATAGATCTCCCTAGATCCACCTGGATCTAGAACAAAATAGGACAGGACATGACTCTTTCCCTAAGTTTTGACCATTGAATTAACTAGTAGGAAGGAACAAGTAACATACCTTTATATCGCTTCCTAGGGTCTTTGTTTCTCCCGCTTTGATCCAGTGCTCTCGTGAGGTCAAGACCAAGACAACACAAACCAACCAAAGTGAATATAGCACAATATATTCAATATTCAACTTATGTGTATGATCAAGGAATTACACAATAAAGTGAGAATAGCTTTATGGGAAAGGGACATGCCACTGTATCATATTAATGGAAAGTAAAGATTACAACCTGATAGTCTTGATGTCACAAACTTCCTTTCGATGGCTTTTGGCTCCAACACATAGACACTTGCTCGATCCTTGCATGAAGAAGATCAAATCCTCTTGATAGACTTGCTAGAGTCTCCAAGATGTTGTTCAAGAGAAGTCCTTCACACAATTCTTTCACCAATTCTCCAATGAATCTTACTTAACCTTTTCCATGAGAATTCCCTCAATATATAGGAGAGAATGAGATAGTTAATTGGATAAGCATGATCTCAAAATATCAAGGAATCTAGTACAAGGATAAACATTTGAATGCCAACCCATCCTTCTAGAAGATTCCCTTCTAGAAACATCGAGAATTCATCTTTTTCCATGCTTTAGGAAGAGTTCGCACCCTATCTATTCAGTACAGTACGAGAAGTTTACACCCTAGTTTAAGGCAACCTGCGAGAATTAGGCATTCTCACACCCAAATATATCATCAATCTGTGAACCCTCTTCAAAAGTGAGTTTTATGGGAAGAGAGGAAAGTAACTTTTCTCAAGAAAAAGTTCTTATGAAGAGCCTGAGTACACTATCATCAATACATCATCATGACGACCAAAATCATGGGTAATAGTGGATTAGTAGATGACAAATAGGGGAATTCTCTCTATTTCATGGGCAAGATTTTAAGTGGAACAATAGATAAAAATAGAGAAGAAATATCTATTGAATGGGCTGGATTATATTCTAATTGGAGTCACAAAAAATTTGAAGAAAGGAATTAATGAAGAACAAATTTGGAAAAGATTTGTTATTTGAGTAGATTTAGCTCTGTCATCATGGGTGTTGTGTTTGTGCATGGAGTGCTTAGTATTATGTTGTTTTATGTCCCTTCAATAGTATTACACGCAATTTAATCTGTTCCAGCTCCATGATATCAAACCTAGGGAGTTAAGAATATCATGATCCTCATTTCTTTTTGTGTCTAGGGCTCCTCCGTTGTCATTCATTGGTCAACATGCATCATTAAGGCTTCATCGACACCAAGTTATGGAGAGGATTGCATGATTGGGAGACCAAACTTTCAACCAGAGAAGGCATGCATTCTTCACCATTCCGACCAATACATATATCATAAGTAGGAGAGCCTTCAAAATATACAATATAATACCTGTTATTGTTGAGTTGTAAATCAATTTTTTCACTAAGAGAATCAAGAAGATCAACATACACTTTTTTTACCTCAAGAAACTGTCCAAACTCCTTGTCCTCAATCTTAAGGAAACCAAAGAGATCATGATCACTATTTCCATTTGCTTATTGGTCTTTTGTAGTACACATATCAACACATGGGAAGTCCTCTTCCATCTCTTCAATGGTAATCTAAGTATGCCTCTCACAGACACCAAAGAGTATGCCTCTCATAGAAACCAAAGAGTATGCCTCTCAGAGACACCAGAGGTGTATTCATGTCCATCGTTTCCACCAGCATCTGGAGGTTCTAATTGATCTTCTAGTATATCTAAATTAGAACAATAAACCAAACTTATTTCTATGTTTATTCCATCCTTCTAATTGGCTCCAAAACTTATAGCAAGTTATTCTTCTAGGGAAGCAACGGTATCTTCATATGCCAAGGGAACGTATCCCTCTTTTGACTTGTCCATGAAACTTGAGGCACCATCACAAATCTAGTTTTTGACAATGGGAGGGTTCGTTGTTGGGTTGAAAATGGCCATAGAATTTTCATAGAGCTCATTGTATAGGTTGATGTTGCAATCTAGAAATAATGGGTTTCCCCATGAGGATTCGTTTGGATCATATTACCACCATCAAATTCAAAGGGGCATCAAACCATAGTTATTCAATCTCAAGCATGTGCTCAAATTTTGATTTGATTAGATCACCAGAAACATGGCCACCCTCTTCCTCATACTTGTCATGCAATTGTTCTTCTAGTGCAAAAATGGCCACCCTCTTCGTTATTTTTTATGCTAAATGCAAAAAAAATCATCATAACATCTTCATGAATGATGCCCATGCACGTGGAATATGTGGCACTTATCATGCAACATGGATTAGGTAGATACCCTATCTTACCACCACTTCCATTGCCACCCTTAAGTCCTTATTTAATTCCATAGGTCCTTATTAAATTCCATAGGTTTATCATGCAATATGGTTTAGCATGTGTTTTTGTTGTTGTCAAGATTTGTTGGTCCGTGCTTGTCATGGTGTAGCCTAGAATTTGGTGGGTGGTGTGTTCTTGTCATGGGTTTTTTAGATGTATTATCAACTATGATATATGGTTATGGTTATCTTGGTTGTTGAGGTGCACTATGGAGTTTCCTATATCTGGTCTCTAATATGGTGATTGGTCGTGGTTTTCTTAGAGATAATGGTGTACTGTAGAATTTAGTGGGCCATGAATTATCCTCATTGTGGCATAGCCTAAAATTTTGTGGGTGCTCTATGTTTCCCATGGGTTTCATGGTTATGGTCTCGATTATGGTTTTTTGTTGTGGTTGTCTTGGTGATCATGGTGCACTCTGGAATTTGGTTGTTGTTCCATGTTTTTCATTCCTCTCTTGGGTTTGGTCTTGATTATGGTGTTTTGTAGTGGCTGTCGATGTGTGGTAAAACATTTCATGGAGGAAGGTTGTTTTTCCATAGGATTGTGGGTAGTTTCATTGCTACCTCTTGCATACACTAGTAGATTGGTTGGAATTGTTGGTATTTGGAACATAGAAAGGGATGTTTTTTTCTTGTGACAGTGTTCTTCAAATTGGATTTGTCCATATTTGTTTTCTTTTCGAGTTGGTCTTTAGCACATAGAAAAGTATGTGTTTTCCTTATTAACATGTTTTTTGGTTTGGATCTATCCTTGTGTGTTTTCTTTTTGTATGTGATATGGGTTTCATGTTTCTATGTCCCATGTTCAACCCTAGGTTTCTTTGATTCCTACAAAACTATTATTGTTTCCCTATAGTATTGGGGTTTAGGATGGCCTTGTGGGAGTTAACAATGCAACACATGGGGGTTTTCAAAAATTAGAGGCGTTTTGTGTCGTGTGGTTCCTCTTCCTTGAGTAGAGGGTGCCTAATTGGGTTATCCTAGTCTAGTATTTATATTTTTCTATACCATTTCTAGAAGTTATGGCATTTCTCAAGTTCAAGTGAGAATTTTTTGTTTAGGTTCATTTTGCACAAATCCAACAAACAACAACCTTAATACTATTTTTTTCTTAGATCCATACGATAAATTTATCATGTCCTTAGTGTTTTCACATTTTTAATATGTCCTTAATATGTCCAAAATCAAGAAGTATATCACATTAAATTAGGTGGTTGACCACTAATATTGGTAATTTCACCCTAGTCTAATTGTGCATCCAAAACTAAAGATATAAATTTTTTATTTAGAACTGTGAATATCATGATGGACTACTAACTAACAACACGTGCACATGCAACTGAAGGTACAACCAAACAGGTACCTGTCAGATATTTCTTCATTGAGTGAGGAAAGCTTGGGACAAATAGAGGCCGTAAATGCGACTACATCTAGTAGATATGATAAGCAAATATGGACCAGAGGTGAAAAATTCAGAATAAAATTTTGTAGACACATGAATTTTTTTCTTTCCAAAGGAGGATCATGCTCTTATGATGATGAGAGCATAGGAGACATAGATGTTCCACTTAGGTATAAACATCTGGTGAAACAATGGGTACCTAAGGAACTACCTCCTATTGATGTTGACTTCGTTGTCAAAAATAGGACATATCGCATTGCACCATCCTCCCTGCATGGCTTGGGGCTATTTTCCATGGATGGAATAATTGTAAAATACA
This sequence comes from Picea engelmannii, assembly GCA_009831015.1. NCBI lineage: Eukaryota > Viridiplantae > Streptophyta > Pinopsida > Pinales > Pinaceae > Picea > Picea engelmannii. The sequence goes on along the minus strand of ML796005.1, from coordinate 127,794 downwards.
ATACAGTAACTAAATTGATGGACTATGTCAGACCATGTTACAATTATAACGATTGGATGCAGCTGGTCCAGTACATGCGAAGTATGAGGAGATATGCACTCGCCACAAATTATATACAACTAATAAACAATGATACAAATAAGAGAGTGACTATCTATATTGATGGAAGGCCTAAAACTTCCAGCAATATCGCAGGGTTTATAAACAACACACGACCCGGGACAACAAACAAACAACCGAATTGCATATATGAGGGACATGAAGATAATCGGGTAGTCCTATGCACAATAAAAAAGATAGCTCTCGGGGAAGAGTTATTAGTGGATTACCATTTGAATCGAATAGAAACATTGATTAATAGTGTGCAACTTCTTATGCAACACCTCTTTAAGAAACCTATACTTATTGCATTATATTTTTTTATTATCTTTAACATTGTTGTAAATATTATCTTTAACATTTTTTTTTGTTAACAATAACAATTTTTTAAATATTTGGGGGTTATAATTATATTTTAATGTGGCAGGATGATCGTGGAAAAGGGCTAGCCGCAGAACACATAAATGATTATCAATTTCCACTTTCATTTTACATTTTTTTTAATATTTGCTTATATAATTTTATTGAAATAACATTGTTTTTGCTGAAATTATATGTAGTTAGTAGGCCATGTGGATCATGATTCCACCGATGAGGATGGGTTTTATTCTTGCATTGATCCGATGCTCTTATTAAAAAAAAATATCAATAAAGCTAACAAGGAACTTGTTAGCTTGTTAGATCATCCAAAACAAACTCTAGATGTCAAAGAAAGGATCAAGCTCCTGGAGCTAGACGTGTGACAAGAACGGGGACCCTTCTGTGCACATTTTTGGTCGACGATAATGGACTTCCATTAAAACAATCAAGACTCCCAGGTAGTTTTAATTCATATTTTAATCATTTAATGTTGTCCTCATATAGAAATCATCTAGATTATTAATTTTAAATTAATGATCATATCTTTTTGTGTGTAGGAAACGACCTTTTTATAGGCATGTAGAGAGCAAGGCCTTGTCTATTTTTGGGGCAATCTTACGCATGAGGTGTAATTTCCAAAATTCCAACCTCAAAAAGGAACATATGAATTATCTTGAAGGCCTCTTTGGTGTAGACACGTTCAATACAAAAGCGGTCACATATGTAGTGGGTGAATATTTAAAATATACGTGGGATGTTTATAGATTAAGCTTGGCAAGAAATCCTAGGTATGAGCATCCTCCCTCAATTCCAGAGAGGGAGTGGAAGGAGATCATTGATGATGAAAAAGAGAATATTTTGAAAAAATCAAGAGAACAAATAACTGGTACACCAAGGTAAATTACAATTTTTTGAATTCAATACTAGCTTTATTTTTCTTTAGATCTAAATAAAAGTGTGGTTATATATAACATACTTGAAAATTTTGATGATAGGTTTCCTGACACTTTGAAGGAAACCAAAGCAAGGATTTACAAACATGGCAAACACAAGCTAGGCTAGGGCGGCTACTCAAGGTTACAGTCATGAATAGTAAGTACCCAAACATCATAAGAATATTATTTGTATCACCTTACAACTTTAAGGTAATTGCAGCCAAAAACATTAAAAAACCATACCCTTATGCAATGCAAGGCGACGACTTCGAAACTAAAACCACGGAGGAAGACCTCCAACTTGGTTACAAGTATAGGTATAAAGTTGTGGTTGATCGTAGGAAGAGCATGGGGCAGACCCCAATATCCAATTTGCGAGATAAGGTAAATAAAAATCATTCCACATTAACCTTTCGTTACTTATAAAATATGTAAATGTTTGATATCGTCCATAATTTAATGTCTTACTTTGTTTTAATCAGGGGAGCAGCACTATCAACGAAACCATTAGTACTTGACAATAGAGTGTTGATAATGAAATGTAGCTAGAAGATCATGGTGCTACCTAGTAGCCCCATCCCAGTGAGGTGCAGCCCCAAGATGTTTCTGTGACTGAGGCCCACGACGGTAAAATTTCTATATATTAATCATATACTTAATAATTTTGTACTTATAAATTTTGACGTTTCAATGGCAGAGAATGGCATAGATGATCATCCTCAACCTAAATATCAAGTGAACATGCCGACAACCATTCCAACAGTGCTGACTAGAGGAGCAGGTAAATAATTACATTGTAGAGTTTTTTTTAATATTAATGAACTACTTCAATGATATTTAAAAATTGGCCATATAAATTTAATATTTTTTATTTTTTTAGGTGATGGCCCCTCACAGCAGCATCCACACCATGGGTACGAGACCAAACATACTCAGTGTGAAAGGACTGAAACAACATCATCTTCTGAAGAGCACGCAATAAACGAAGACATGGACATTGATGATTTGCTTAAGAACTCAAAAGCACAAAAGAAGACTAAAAGAAATTCATGATGCCATGTAATAATTTTATAAGATAGTTAGATGTACATTATATAGATGAACATGCAATGATGCATATAATGCATTGACATTATGGGTACTTTTTTATCTGATAATATACACAAGGCTATTTCTATGGCTTGTATATATCTATGAATGTAATTTTGTTATAAACTTAATGACAATTTCAGCTCCTCTTAATGACGCAACTTCCAAAATCTTGTGACATGATATATGCAACTTCGAAAGTCTTGTGACATGTTTCATTGTGTCTCACATGACAAAGAGAATTTCCATTCTTTTCATTGTGTCATGGACATGGTGTTGCTACTCAACATTGCCTCAAAGCCTACTTATTCATTTTTCTATGATATGTACAATGATGTTGAACCTTCCACCAATCATTGCGAGCAGAAAAATAAGCCAAGGACAGGAACCCAAGGATTTCAATGTTAAGGTATTGGGATTCCACAAGGTGGGATACAAAGAGGAATTGATTCCATGCATAAACATGCTAAATACCTTGATTGAGAATGCATCTGTAACAAGTTGAACATTGAAATCATAGAGTGATGACATAATCAAGAAATATGGGTGGTCATAGATGTTTAGCTATTATTCAATCATTTAACCTTTTAATGTCTTTGAAAAATGTAGGTTTGAAGGGTGGTCACCTCCATGATCCAAAACACATTTCTGAAAAGGTATAAATCATTTTCTTCTCTTGCATCATGAAATTTTCCTTCATTTCCTTGTATACTTAAATTCAAAATCGGAAAAAAAAAATGACACATAGCATGCATAACACACTTTTTTTATGATTGGGAGTAATAGTAATTTTGCATATTCATAAACAAAAAAAATATGCATAGTAATTTTTCATACTCATAAACAAAAAAATATGCATAGTAATTTTGCATAGTGGAATCATAGTGCCTCTCATACCTTCATGTGTTTTCTATGGTGGGTTGCATCACCATACATTGAAGCACTTGGAAGGCCTAATTACTATTTAACTATTTGAGTGAAGGTCATTAGAGTTATGTCAGAGTCTTAGGATTGTGTTTTGTATTTGTAAAATACACCATGTGAAACCCTTACATCAAATCCATACATTGTCATTGACCTATTGAAATAAGTATTATCAAATAGTTGTTGTACCACCTGAGCACATATTTCAGTTTAGACACATTTTCTTTGACTATCTCATCTTCTATATTGCATTGTTTATTTTATATGTAACCTTGTAGGTTAGAAATATTTAAGCAATTTTAAACTATAGTGAATTCCATATCATATAGCCATTTCCTTAGGCTTCGTGGACTCCCTCCATTCTTATGAGAACTTCAAGCCTTAGCAATTCTCTTGAACCTCTTGTATGGTAGACGATGCACTAGATACATATGGTTAAGATGGATTTTGATTATGCATGGGGTTATCAAGCATGGGATGATATTTTATTAGGTAGACTTCATATCTAATATTCTTGCACAATGTATTCCAAAGGATAAAACTCCCTTAGATAGTGGTGCACTTGAATTTTGCATGGTTAATTTCCTCTTCTTGATGTTCATTTTGGTTAATTTCCAAATTGGTATGGGTTGGAAATGGAGAATAAAACATGAAATATGTAGAGAATTAATTTTAGAGTGCTTCCCACAATGTTAGAGTCAATAAACAATAATATCATTGGTGGAAATGATGGATGACATTACCTATAACTAGCGGAATGTAGGACTCTTACATCATACACCATGTAGGATTGTGTTTTGTATTTGTAAAATACACTATGTGAAACTCTTACATCAAAGCCATACATTGTCATTGACCTATTGAAATAAGTATTATCAAATAGTTGTTGTACCACCTGAGCACATATTTCAGTTTAGACACATTTTCTTTGAGCATTTCATATTCTATATTGCATTATTTATTTTATATGTAACCTTGTAACCTTGAATGAGACTATTTTAGTGCACAATGAATTCCATATGGTTAATGATTCTATTTGAATATCTCACTACAACCAACGATTGAGCACATGAACCTTTTGAAATTTTCAATCCTTTCCAAAGTGCATAAGCTTTTGCTTGGTTGTTGGAAAAAACACCAAGTCCCCATGCAAAAGAAGTTATTAATATAAATAATAAATAATGCCAATCTTTAGTATTGATAGTTATTAATATGGTAATATTAATATTAATATTGCCACCTAAAATAATTTCTTAATTTTTTTTTAAATAAATATTGTTAGTCACAATTTCGACAACCCTAATATACCTATGACGAATTCGATATATAAACAAAGAAATGTTTTCATCGCATGTGAGACGACAATAAAATTGTTGCGACAAATTTGCTATATAAACAAAGAAATGGTGTCACTCCTACAACGAATCAGTATAGAAACAAACAAAAACAATTGTTGTCGCAAGTGAGACGACCATAAAAATTGATGCAACGTATTTGCTATATGGAGAATGAAAATTGTCATCGCAATGGTGTCACTCCTACGACGAATGAGTATATAAACAAAAAATGGTTTTTGTCGCAAGTGCAACGACAATAAAAATTGATGCGATGAATTTTCTATATGGACAACGAAAATGGTCGTCGCAATGGTGTCGTTCCTGTGACGAATGAGTATATAAACAAAAACTAGTTGTCATCGCAAGTGCGACGACAATACAAGTTGATGCAACGAATTTTCTATATGGACAATGAAAATTGTCGTCGCACTCATCGTCTCAATTGAGACGAACTTTTGGTTTCAATGTCATCTCAAGTGCGACGACAATAAAAAAATTTGCAACGAATTTGCTACATAAACAAAAAAAATTATCATCACAATGGTTGTCGCAATTGAGACAAATGGTTGTCACAATTGAGACGAATTGTTGGTTTCACTTAGTTTGCTTGTATTGTCGTATTGGCGACGATATTTTTTTTGTCAGAATTGTGAGAAGTTCCCTAGGGTCGTCGCTCTTGCGACGTTAATTCAAGTTCGTCAAAATTTCCACATGTCATAAAATGACGTTTTAGAGACTCAATATTCATTCCAATATCCATGACATAATGTTGCAAGAGCGTCGAAATAGACGTCGCAAAATGACCCAAATTTGCTAGTGTGTAAGTGTCCATATTATAGAGAGATCAAAAAGATCATTATTAAAGATAAGTTTCCCATTCCCTTCATTGATGAATTATTAGATAAACTACATGGATAAATGTACTTCACAAAGTTGGGTCTCCATTCAGGGAATCATCATATTAGAATGAAGGAAGCATATATCCCAAAAAAAACATTATGAACTCATGAAGGCCATTATAAATTTTTGGTCAAGCCTTTTCTCCTTACAAATGCACCTTCCACATTCCAAGGGTTGATGAATTCAATTTTCAAGACCTTCCTTCGAAAATTTGTTTTAATATTTGTTGATGATATACTAATCTATAGCAAGTATTGGGAGGATCATGTTTGACATGCTTACAAGGTGCTACAACTACTAAAGGAGAAACAACTATATGCCAAACCATCCAAATGTTTCTTTGGGGTGAAGGAGGTAGAGTATTTGGGTCATATTTTATCTCATGAAGGTGTCAAGGTAGACCCTAACAATATTAAGGCCATGATGGACTAGCCGATTCCCAAAACATTAAAGAATATTAGAGTATTTTTGGGTTTGACAGGTTACTACCACAAGTTTGTTTTGAACTATGGAAGAATAGAAGCACCTTTAATGGCATTAACTAAGAAGGATGCATTTTCATGGAATCCAAAGGCAACTCAAGATTTTGAACAACTTAAAGAGGAAATTTGAAAAGCTCCTTTCTTCACCACATGAGACTTGAAAAAAACCTTTATTGTGGAATGTGATGCCTCGGGAAATGGCATTGGTGTTGTTCTAATGCAAGAAGGAAGGCCCCTTGATATTTGAATTCTTCCACTCAAGGGAAAGGACTTACAAAAACCCATTTATGAGAAGCTAATGATGGAAATACTACATGAATTGAAGCAATGGTTCCCTTACCTAATAGGTAGGCACTTCAAGGTAAAAAATTATCATGATACTCTTAAATAATTCTTGGAAAAAATACGATCTTCATAAGAACAACAAAAATGGGTGACCAAGATGTTGGGTTATGATTTTGAAAGCATCTACAAAAAATGGAAGAAAAATGTTGTGGCAGATGCACTCTCAAGAAATGATGAAGATGTTGATGCCTTTCTCTGTGTTATCTTGATCATCCAACCCGATTGGATAATAGAAGCAAGGGATGAATGGAAGAATGACTAAAATGTGTGGACTCTTATTCAAAGGTTGCAACAGGTTTCCAGTGCATCAGATACATTTACATGGGAAAATGATTCACTATGATACAAAGATCTCTTATATTTATGTAATAACTCCCAAATCAAACAAAAGGTACTCTTGGAATTGCACGTCTTTTCGATAGGAGGGCACACAGTATTTTTGAAAACCTACCATGGGGTCAAGAAGAATTTTTTGGGGGATGGACTTAAAACTGATGTTCAAAGGTTTGTGGTAGAATGTTTGGTTTTCCAACAAAATAACTTGGAAACAATTAATACCCCAAGTATTTTACAACCATTAGCCATCCCAAGTTAGCATTGGGAGGATTTTTCCATGGATTTCATCACAGGGTTACCAAAGTCTAAAGGAAAGAGTGTCACCATGGTTTTTTTTTATAGACTGACCAAGTACGCACACTTTTGTGCACTCTCTCACCCTTTCAAAGCCAGTACAATTGCCACTGCATTCATGGAGATAGTTCAAAATATACATTGAATCCAAAATATTATTGTAAGTGACGGAGATCTCATCTTCACTGGAAATTTTTGGACATAATTATTTTCTTGTCTGGGTACTCAATTGGATCATAGCTCATCTTATCATCCTCAATCTGATGGACAAACCGAGATAGTGAACAAATTTTTCGAAGGCTACCTTCGTTACTTTGTCTCCGATAAGAAAACACAATGGTTCAAGTGGTTACCCTTGGCAGAATGGTCGTATAATACTTCCTTTCATATTGCAACAAAAATGACACCATTTATGGCACTCTATGGATATCACACACCTTCCATCACTTCTTCTCTAAAATAAAAATCTAAGGTTCAAGCAATGGAATATCACATCGAGCATCAACAACAAGTTTTGCAATTCTTAAAGGAAAACCTGACCATGGCACAAAATCGCATGAAACAACAAGCAGATAAACATCATATTGGAAGAAGTTTTGAAGTAGGGAATTGGATATTTTTAAGAATACAACCATACAAACAGATGTCCCTTGAGCAAGCTAGGAAGGATAATAAATTATCACCAAAGTACTATGGCCTTATAAGGTGTTGCAAAAGATTGGTACTATGGCATACAAATTGGAGTTGCATGCATCTTCACGAGTACACCCAATTTTCTATGTTTCATGCTTAAAGAAGGTTATAGGTGACAAGATCCCAGTTCAAACTATATTTCTAGAACTTGACGAGGAAGTAAAACTCATATTGGATCTATAAGCTATCACTAACACAAGAATTCACCAACTGAGGAATAGATCCATTTCAAAGTATCTCATTAAGTGGAGAAAACTACATGATGAAGATTCCACTTGGGAAGATGAGTCTTTTATATAGAAGCATCTAGAATTACTCTAACATTGCAAACAACACTTGTCTAAAGGGGAGGGGAATGTTAAGCCCTAAATAGTGGCACATTAACCCTTAATTGGGGCATATTACATTAGTATTGTTATTTTATTTATGTCGTCTTGGGCCCATTAGGTGTAATTGTACCTCCTAGTCTCCTATATATACCAAGGAGACCTTTTCATTTGGAATAATATTGTATTTGTAAATTTATGTGGTGCATAAGGAGGTTTCCCCCTCGAAGAGGATTATTATATGAAATTATCTCTTTGTCAAGGATTTAAGTACTTTTTATGTGGTTTTTTATGCTAATTTGATATTTGGTTCTTAACAGGCTCCTCCTTCCAGTTGGTGCTGGAGAATTTTGGAATTTGGTGCCTCATGTGGATGTAATATTAAATATATATATTAAAAATCATTCCATGGTTTTCTTACATTTGGTTTTACACATAAAGCTCTTATGTAGTTTGTATCTGTGGTTATATGTTGATGATATCTTGAACGAAATCATGAGTTATAAATTGTTGATAACTTAATGCCTACATGTTATAGTTAAAAATGGTAAAAAGTGTTCAATACTGATTCACCCCCCGCCCCCGCCTCTTAGTATTGGTGAATATTCCAACAATTTGTATTAGAGCAGGTTATTTCGAAATATTCTAAGCACTGGAAGGTATATCATGGAGTGCACTAAGAATGGAATGCCAGTATTTGATGGTCGGAACTATTCCTTCTAGAGCAGAAGGATGAAAATGTTTTTGCAAGCAAAGGGATTTGATGTTTGGCAAGCAGTGGTAGACAGATACATGACACCTGCCATGTTCGACATGGTGTTATGGTATTGGAATTGATGTCAAAGAGGGCCAAAATGATCAATGTTGATTATGGAATTTATGTCAAGAAGATCAATATGGTATTATCATTATATGTATTTGAGATCCTAAAATATGAGGAGAAATAATGTAGAAGTTGCACAGAACACATAGCGCGAGGTGCAGAGGAATATACCTAAACCTCAAGAGAGGCAGTGTATTATATTGCACGATATCATAGCATGCACATATCCTTGTACATAAGGAGTAACTAAGTAACTAAGCACACGGGATTCATAGCTCAAGAGGGTTAACGATTGGATATCAGTGCATAAAAGAATGCACAAACGGTTATTAAAATATCAGGAGAAATAGAAACGAACAGATCAAATTAAATAACATTAATTGAATCTCAGAAGAGATGACACACAAGAGTCGTTCATTCTTATTTCAGGAAAATCCAGGATCGTTAGATCGAGGTGAATTCAAAGGTTGGGAAGGATTAAATCTCAATTGTGATATATGAAGTAGGAGCTTCGAAGGGTTTCCCAACCGTTAGATCAAGATTTGATCTAGAGTTAAGTATTAGTCATCAATCTGGAATGGAAAAATTTGAACCGTTAGATCAGAAGGTAGTCAACTTCGACGGTGACCACTCCGGAAAAAAGGATCCAAGAACATGTAAGTTTACCTGAAGCGCCAAAGTGCGAAGTCACAAACTAACATTGGTCATTGATCTAAGATCTTCCAGGATGAACCATGATCATTAGATCAAACGCTTGGAATGGTTAAGCCCACGGTCCTATCCCCTGAACTTGTGGAGGTTATCAAGCAGAAAGTGATAATAAGTTGATCCAAAAAAGAAAGGTATTAATAACAAATTGACATTAAATTGATGCTCATGAATGATTAAAGATTTCAACCATCATAAACCATGCTGCAAATAAGAGAAAATAACAGTAATAATAAAGAGAAATGGACAACAATAACTTGTTAACAGAGTTCACCAATGTGTGGCTACGTCTCTGGGCCCGCTTCCAAGTGGAGGACCTCTTTATTGATCTTTAAATGCTCAAGTTCTCTTTACAATGGTTTTTTTTGTTATAAACAAGCTTATGATCTGTTGTACAAGACCTTCTTTTGTAGATGCACACATGCCTCAACAATCTCCTCTCAAAAAATGACTCAATGCCCCTCAAAACATGAGAAATGAGCCATTAACTCAAACTCCTCTTTACATTCCCTGCATACAAAGTACCCTCTCAATATCAATAAGCCTGGTTTATATAACTTTTAGGATTGGTTAGAGAAACCCTAATGGGTGTTCTATATGCACTAAAAACCCTCAATTAAATTGTCAACTTGGGGTAAGTAAACTTAGAGTTGTAGAAAAATATATGCCAAGGTAGAAGGGTTGCTAGTATTATAGTCTAACTAAGGAAGTGGTTATCTAAAGGCTAATCTATTCAAGAAAAACTATCTAATGAGCAAACCCTACTAATCAACTTGAAACTATGTAACCTAAGTACTTTTGGACCAAGGATCGATGGATAGTTCTAAGAAAACAAGTGAAAACCCTACTTGAAGAAAACTAGTTCATCAATAAGAAAAAACAACTATTTAAGCATAACAATAAGAAAATAGCAAAAGAAGACTACTTTAACTAGCCTACCTAAATTCAATGAGAAATTATCCTGTGAAAGCAAGTAAATAAACAACTATACTATCAAATCAAGAATAGACAAGTAAGCAAGTAACCTACTAAAGCAAGTAAACAACTAACTACCCTAAGATAACTTCTATTGTAAATAAACTAATTAAGACTACTCATTGAACAACTAACTAAGCTAAGAGGAAAATGAATTATATTCTTAATTCAAACTTTAAAACTATTTCTAATTCGTAAAAGGAAATCTATTTAATTGAAAGAAAGAAGAACTAACAACTAACCTTTAATCTATGATAAGCAAATTGTTCTTTAATCTACCAAAGAAAAAGACTATCTATCCTACAACAACAATAAAACTATCTTCTGATCTACAAAAGCAAGAAACTATCTTCTGATCTACGAAAGCAAGAAACTATCTTTTAACCTATGAAAACTCAAATATAGTGTCTATGGTTGTGTGAATGTCTCTGGTGTCTTATAATATCTCGATGGAACTTGACAACAAAAGATAATTCAAGTGGTATAAGCTCAATACTGATCTTAATAGCAAAGTGAAAGGTGTGGATTAAACAATCCAATGTGAACTTAGCCATTACGGAAACAATCGTCAATTACCTTGCATATTCATGGAATTATCACTCATGTATTAACCATCAACAATACAACGAGGTTATAATTTTATTCTATGCTATATAAGCAAAATTCATAAGTAAATTCAATCATTAACTAAGAATTGGAATTGCAATCTAATTCTAGGAAAGAAACTGCATAAACTCAAACTATGCTATATCTATTTTAACAATTCAAAGTGCAAGAAGGAAAATGCTTAAAAACATAAATTAAAACATGATTCTAGCATATAGCAAGTAAACTAATGAACAAATTAATCAACAACTAGTTAGGAAAAATCTAAATAACAATTGAATAGGCAATCTACAAATAAAAACTGAAACTAACCCTATCCATCCAGCGAAGCCTTGTTAAAGAAAACATAAACTAAAACTATGTTCTACTCTATTTCAAACTATGTTTTAAACTTGATTCTAAAAGCATAAATAAGATACAATCTAATATCTAATTGCAAACGGGGTTAGTGTATGAGTTTGCAAACTCATTCCTAACTACAAAATCAATGCATATTAACACAAGCCTTCATACTATCCTGCAAAAGAACAAAACAGTTAAGCTATAGCAACAATTTATATAACAAAGGAAAAATAACAATGCATGTACAGGAAATGAGATAAAAGACATCTAAGCTATGAAATGCATAAATAACACATAGAACAATTACCAGACTATTGGTGGGCCCCCTAGAAAGTCGTGATCACTTCTCAAATCCACACCACAAGCTCAACAAAATGATTTCACCATTAAAACTTGAAAAACACAGTCTTATATAATTCTGTCAATTGAAAATAGCAAAAACAGAGGAAAACATATTTGTCTCTAATCCTCTACTTCTTCTACTGCTTCTTAAATATTGTATGACCACCATGGTGGTATTTATAGGTTTCATCTACCAAGTGGTCAACCACTGGAGGGTCGAACCACTTCTAAAAATAGTAAATTACATTAATGGTGCCCTAATTGTTGAAATGGAGCGAGCCAATAATCGCCTAGCTCAACAACCCAAACCAAGTTGTCAAGATTTCAATAGTTGGAGGGGATAAGCACGAGAAAAACCCATGTTCTGCTCATTGTAGTATAGTGGTGAGTATTCCCACCTGTCACACGGGTGACCCGAGTTCAATCCTCGACAACGGTGCCAAATATGATGGGTGTTCTATATGCACTAAAAACACACTAAAAATCCTCAATTAAATTGTCAACACGGGTTAAGTAAACTTAGATTTGTAGAAAAATATATGCCAAGGTAGAAGGGTTGGTAGTAGTATAGTCTAACTAAGGAAGTGGCTATCTAAAGGCTAATCTATTCAAGCAAAGCTATCTAATGAGAAAACCCTACTAAGCAACTTAAAACTATGTAACCTAAGTACTTTTGGACCAAGGATCGATGGATAGTTCTAAGAAAACAAGTGAAAACTCTACTTGAAGCAAACTAGTTCATCAATAAGAAAAAGCAACTATTTAAGCATAACAATAAGAAAATAGCAAAAGCAAACTACTTTAACTAGCCTACCTAAATTCAGTGAGCAACTATCCTATGAAGCAAGTAAATAAACAAATATACTATCCAAACAAGAATAGACAAGTAAGCAAGTAACCTACTAAAGCAAGAAAACAACTAACTACCCTAAGATAACTTCTACTGTAAGTAAACTAATTAAGACTACTCATTGAACAACTAACTAAGCTAAGAGGCAAATGAATTCTACTCTTAATTCAAACTTCAAAACTATTTCTAATTCATAAAAGGAAATATATTTAATTGAAAGAAAGAAGAACTAACAACTAACCTTTAATCTATTCTTTAATCTACCAAAGAAAAAGACTATCTATCCTACAACAACAATAAAACTATCTTCTGATCTACGAAAGAAACAAACTATCTTTTAACCTATGAAAACTCAAATATAGTGTTGGTGGTTGTGTGAATGTCTCTGGTGTCTTATAATATCTCGATGGCACTTGACAACAAAAGATAATTCAAGCGGTATAAGCTCAATACTGATCTCAATAACAAAGTGAAAGGTGTGGATTAAACAATCCAATGAGAACTTAGCCATTACAGAAAAAATCGTCAATTACCCTGCATATTCATGGAATTATCACTTATGTATTAACCATCAACAATAAAACGAGGTTATAATTGTATTCTATGCTATATAAGCAAAATTCATAAGTAAATTCAATCATTAACTAAGAATTGGAATTGCAATCTAATTCTAGGAAAGAAACTGCATAAACTCAAACTATGCTATATCTATTTTAACAATTCAACTTGCAAGAAGGAAAATGCTTAAAAACAGAAATTAAAACATGATTCTAGCATATAGCAAGTAAACTAATGAACAAATTAATCAACAACTAGTTAATAAAAATCTAAATAACAATTGAATAGGCAATCTACAAATAAAAATTGAAACTAACCCTATCCATCCATCGAAGCCTTGTTAAAGAAAACATAAACTAAAACTTTGTTCTACTATATTTCAAACTATGTTTTAAACTTGATTCTAAAAGCATAAATAAGATACAATCTAATATCTAATTGCACACGGGGTTAGTGTATGAGTTTGCAAACTTGTTCCTAACTACAAAATCAATGCATATTAACACAAGCCTTCATACTAACCTGCAAAAGAACTAAATAGTTAAGCTACAACAACAATTTATATAACAAAAAAAAAATAACAATGCATGTACAGGAAATGAGATAAAATACATCTAAGCTATGAAATGCATAAATAACACATAGAACAGTTACCAAACTATTGGTGGCCCCCCCAACAAGTCGTGGTCACTTCTCAAATGCACACCACGAGCTCAGCAAAATGATTTCACCATTAAAACTTGAAAAATGCAGTCTTATATAATTCTGGCAATTGAAAATAGAAAAAACAGAGGAAAATGTATTTGTCTCTAATCCTCTACTTATTCTACTGCTTCTTAACTATTATATGACCACCATGATGGTATTTATAGGTTTTATAGACCAAGTGGTCAACCACTGGAGGGTCGAACCACTTCTAAAAACAGTGAATGACATTAATGGTGTCCTGATTGCTAAAATGGAGCAAGCCAATAATCGCCCATCTCAACAACCCAAACTGAGTTGTCAACAGTTCAATAGCTGGAGGGGATAAGCACGAGAAGAACCCATGTTCCTAATTCACCCACCATTGGTCGCCAATACCATAACCGCCAAATCACCCACCGTTTTTGTGCAGGACAAGGTGCTGGATGGAGTGTCGGACTGGGTACCATATTGAGTAGCGAATGGAGTGTCAGACTGAGTGTCGGAAGCAGAAATGTGATGTGATTTTTCCCTGTAACACCAGAAAACATAAATTAGATCCTTGGAAACATAAAAACGTAATGAATTATACTCAAGATCGATATAAAATATGAATTATGCATACCTAGTGTAGATCATAGCGTTTTGGCACCAAATTCTTCAAAAAGATTCTCCAAAACATGACAAACACATATATACATTCAACAAAAGTATCTAATAAATGTTATAAAACTGATCATATATCGCCCAACAAGCCCAACTTCTCACAAATATCTGGCCTCTTTTTAAGATCAAATCCCCCTCCAAATGGCCAAGAAATCTCCAAAAACACCCAATCTGGGCCAAAACTATAGTAAAATAACCACTTTGTAATGAAAAATCAAACTTAGCCCCTTTGGCCAAGGCGCGTGCACCTTTTTTAGGGTCATATTGGTTCACATGGAAAAGTGTCATCCCCCTAGGGACTATGTGTTGGCCTTTCCTCTGCTAGCTCCGGTCGCATGGCATATGTAATAGGATCGAGGGCTCGATCACGTCGATCAACCTGGCCACTTGTCACCACCTTTGATTCCCATCGGTGGTTGAGCCCTTATCTCATGGCCCCCACACCAATAGATTTATCCATGTAGTGGAGCATTGGTGGTTAACTGTGCTTGTATGGAGTAGCACACATAATCATGGGTTGGGGCTAGACCCCAACCCTTTTCGCCTCCTCCCATAACATAAGGTAAGTTTAAATATAATAATGCAGGTTTGGTACAATAAGTCACATGGTGGTGGGTTGGCACCCGGCCTGTCCAAAGCACTCCCCATTCCAGAGGTCTCGAGGTCAAATCCACTGGAGTCCAACATTTCTTTTACATCTTCCAATGAATGATGGGGTTCCATGTGGCAGCCCATGTCTGGGCCACGTGGCACTGTTTAACTTTCCCGCAAACATGAAACTTGTCAAATGTTGAATGGTCCATGTCTGCCACACCTACCCAGTCAACATACCCATCCTCTGCCATGTCATTGTACGTTCATATTCCACGTGTCATGATGCTATGTCATCATGATGTCGTGTCGACGTCAGCGTTGACTTTTTACCTGTTGACTTTTTGCCTGTTTGGGAAATCGATCAGAGTGCGATAATTTTTGCATATAGTGTCTGTTTGAGGAAGTAAATATATGGTCAGAATCAGTGTGATGTGCCAAACACAATGGAATTGGTTTCATATGATTCCAAGAACTTTCATTTTTGAGGAGTTTTTGGACCTGGGGATCCTCTTGGATCATTCCTCCCCACTTAGAATCTTTTGGACCACCAAAACTCTGGTATCAGTTGGTAAATAAGTGAGGATAATGTGCCCTCACTTTTTCGGTCTCCATCCACTTGGCCTGACTTGGATTTGTTCCCTTAATCAATCCCACTCGAAGATACTCCACATCGCCCTTGCGAGAAGTACATACTCTTTTGTCCAAAATGGTGTCTTCCTACAACTCTTTCATATATTTAGGAGAAAAATCTTTTATGGTAGGAATCTGAACATTCTCTCCTTGATCCTCGATCATAGGAGGCTCATACAATCTCAATTTTTCCACATTTATAACTAAATAAATTTGCATATATGGAGGCAATTCTAACAGAAAAGCATTAGTACCAATCTTGTCTAATATTTTGAAAGGACCATAACAAATTGGTTTTAACTTTTCACCTTCTCCTTGCATTCATTCCTTGCTAATTTATAACTAGACTTGATATCCTTCTTTGAACTGATGATCAACTCGATGCATATCATGCCTCTCCTTGTACTTGGCTTGGCTTTTCTCCAACTGTTCCTGTACCGCCTAATGAATCAACTAGATTTGTTCAATGAACTTTGTATCCATGTCCACATCACTATGTCTGTCTATTACAATGTCTTTCCCAAAGAAAAAATCCAAAGGATATTTTGGCAAATACCCCAAGTATGTTTCAAATGGAGATCTCTAAGTAGAAGAATGCTTGGCTCGATTATACACATGTTGCAGATAACACAAATGTTCATCCCAAAGATTAGGATGTTTGTTGAAATATGCTCAAAGTAGATGCACTATTTTTCTGTTCACCACCTCCATCTTCTTGTTTGTCTATGGATGAAATGTTGTGCTCTTCTTTAATCTGGTGTCCATAATTTCCCACAAGCTTGACCAAAATTTTCCCATGAACTTGGAGTCTCGATCAGATACTATAGAAGTAGGTAATCCAAAATGAACCCATACATTTTTAAAGAAAATTTGAGTTGTTTGTTCAGTTGTGACTTCCTTTTTACAAGGAATTAGAACACACATCTTGTTGAACCTATCCACAACTACATACAAGTAATTGTGACCTTTTCTAGACATAGGCAATCCCCCCACAAAATCCATAGATACACTTTCCCATGGTCTAGAAGGAATAGAAGGTGGAGTGTACAATCCTATATTTCTGTTACTTGGTTTTCTTATTGCACACATAGTACATCCTTTTACGTACTTAGACACATTTTCATGCATTCGAGGCCAATAACAAAACCTTTGTAACTGAGCAATTGTTTTTTCTACACCAAAATGTCTTGCTATAAGAGAAGTATGTGCCTCCCTAATTACATGGACTCTTTCACTTTCTGGAATACATAATTTGCCCAAATGATACAAAAGTTTGTCTTTAATATGATAATTCAATTCTTCTACTCTTTTACCATGACTTAAAGTTGCATAGACTTCCTTAAAATCTTTTTCCTCGGCATATTGTTCAATGTAACTTTCATGAGTAATTGAATTGTGACTAAGGATTGTAGCAATTGTACTAGGAGGTCTTGATAGAATATCAACAACTTTATTATGAATGCCCTTTTTATATCTGATGACCAAATGAAATTGTTGTAAAAACCCCATCCATCTAAAATGCCTTGATTGTTGTAGCTTAGTTTGTGATTGTAGATACTGTAATGGTTGGTGATCAGTATGTATTACTGTTTCTTTGTCCATTAAGTAATGTTTCCACATTTTAACTCTTTTTACTAAAGCATACAATTCTTCATCATAGGTTGGATAGTTAATTATTGTTGTAGTGAAGGTCTTAGAATGATAGCATATGGGCTTTCTATGTTGCATCAGCAGTGCCCCCATGGCATAGTCACTTGCATCGGTTTCAATTTCAAAAGACTGTTAGAGATATGGAAATGACAAAACAGAAGCTATACTAATATTTACTTTCAAAGTATCGAAAGCATTTTGTTGGCTTCCTCCCCACTGTAATCCCCTTTTCAAAATTGTCAAAGCATGCAAAGGTGTTGCAATTAGAGAGAAGTTTGCAATAAACTTCCTCCAATGTTGTGTTTCTCCCATGAAGCTTCTTACTTCAATTATATTTTTAGGCTTTGGACAATTTACAATGACCTCAACTTTAGAGGGATCAATATTGATTTCTCCACCCCCTACAATGTAACCCAAATATACAAGAGATGTTTTTCCAAATTCACATTTTGACAACTTTACAAAAAGTTTCTCTCTCTGTAACACCAAAAGTATCTGCCTAACATGTTCAACATGCTCTTCCCTGGTCCTACTGAAAATAATAATATCATCTAAGTAGACTATTACAAACTCATCAATGAATGGCATGAATACATCGTTCATTACCCACATAAAAGTAGCAGGTGCATTAGTAAGCCCAAATGGCATCACTAACCATTCAAATAATCCTTGTTTTGTTTTAAAAGAAGTTTTCCATATATCCTATTCAGTAACTCGTATTTGATGGTAACCACTTCTTAATTCTAACTTAGTAAAATAAACCGCATGTTGCAATTGATCTAATAAATCATCAATACGAGGCAAAGGGTAACAATTTTTTACCATGATCTTGTTCAAGGCTCAGAGTCCACGCACATGCACCATGTGCCATATTTCTTTGGCACCAAGATGACAAGTGACCCACATAGAGAATCACTTGGTCTGATGACCCCTTGTTCAACCAACTCTTGTACCTATTTCTTTATCTCTGCATTTTCCAAAACTGATAACCTGTACATTCCAATGTTAGGAAGAGGAACATCTTGCTGCAACTGTATCTCATGTTCAATTTGTCTCTTTGGAAGTTAATCCTTTTGGGACTTGAAATACATCATCATATTCAGAAACAATTATAAGTAAGTGATCTTTCAACTTTGTATCACAATCTTTGAAAGTATTAATTTCGACAGTGTCTTTAGATTTTACAACCATTAGTAAATATCTCTTACTGACATTTACAATTCTCTTCATTTTCCCTAAGTTGATTAGTGATAGATTCAATTTCTTCTGATGAGCCCTTACAACGCACCCTTCTCCATATTTAGTTAATTGATACTTATTGTCTTCATGATAGAATATTGCCTTTATATCATACAGATATGGACTCCCGAGTACAATACCACATATATCTAGTGGAACCACATCTAAGTCAACCTCATCTATAAATTGTGAATTGATTGCAAACTTTAGGACACATTGTCTATTCACTTGCAATTGATTATCATTATGAATCCATCCTAAAGATTATGGTTTCTTATGAGGTTTAGTGATTA
The DNA here is from genome assembly GCA_009831015.1 of Picea engelmannii. Classification (NCBI taxonomy): domain Eukaryota; kingdom Viridiplantae; phylum Streptophyta; class Pinopsida; order Pinales; family Pinaceae; genus Picea; species Picea engelmannii. The sequence continues at coordinate 108,714 of ML796005.1, read as the reverse complement.
ATCCCAAATTTTCAACAATTGTATCGGATATCAAATTTACTTGTGAACCATTGTCAAACAAAGTATCAATATTTGTATTTTTGGAAATTACTCTTATGTGAAAAAGTTATGTTTGTTTGATCTCATCAACTTCATTTTCAACTTTTAAAGACTGAACTGAAGAACTTGTACTAGATTCCAAATTTTTACCTTTGATTCCCATGATTGTGACCTTAGTCTCATCTCTCGAATCAAATCCCAAATATTTTTGAACTATTGCAGTAGTCTTTGGCTTCCCTTTATTTCCGAACTTTGTTGGTTTCAATTCTGGGTGAAGGATCCAACAATGATCCTCACTATGAACTTATTTCTTACAATGAGTGCATGTAGGTTTTTCCTTCTTCACTGTATTAGTTTTCGTCCCTTTGAACTTCTCTTTACCCTTGCCCTTGAATTTTCCTTCAGTAGGTTTAAATGGTTTTACAAATCAACATTTACATTCTTGCCTCTAGATTCAAGATGAGTCGCTTGCACACACACCTCATCTAAACTAGTTGGATTAAACATAAGAATTGTATGTCGTAAATAACTATGAAAACCACCTATATACTTAAGCAATGTCTCTTGAGTATCCAATGGTATTCCCAACAATAAATCTCTTTTTCTAAACTCATGTGTATAACTTTGAACAGTTTGTCCTTTTTGTTGATTAAGGTTGGTCGTCATTGATGTCAACCCTTGAAGAAAAACCCGTAGCACAAAGGTTTGGGTAATGGACCCAATAGTGTTTGATGTAAATATGACTCATTATTGTTTTTTCATGCTTGATAAGAAGTAAATATGGATGAACTCCAAAGTGGTCCTCTTATGGTGAAAGCCCTCATGGGAAGATGCTTTGTGGAGTAAGAGAACCCATGCTTAATTGTGAAATAATGAGATGAAGGAAAGTGAATTTGTCAGGGAAAATATCCTATATGGATATTTATTTTCATGTCATTTTGGGTGGTATGTGAAATGTCACATAATTCCTCATGGTTAGAGAGTTATGGCCATGAGAAGTTGGAGACCCTAGGTTTGGGTAATGGACCCAAGTTTGTTTGATGGGTAACTATATGAGTTATGATATATTTTCAGATAATACTATTCTATATGGATAGTACATGTCATGCCATTTCTAGTGGTATGTAGAACGTCACATAACTCCTCACAGTTTGAGAGTTATGGCCTTACGAAGTTGGAAGACCCTCATATGTCATCTAGAAGCCCCAAAAGGTCAAAGTAATCAAAGTGGTTTAAGAGATTTTAAAAGGTAAATTATAAAGTGAACTAATGAGTTATAATTCAAAGTGAATACAAAATAAATTATTTCAATAATAATTTTAATGGATAAATTAGAAGTGGACCCAACCCTAAAATAAGGAAAGTGGGGCCAAGTGACCTAGAAGATGTTTTTAAGGAAGCTACTTGGAGAGTATAAATAAGAGGCAAGGCTCTCTCATTTGAATCACACTTGAGCATATTGAATATATATAGGTGTCAGAGGTATGAAAATGATATCTAAGCCAAAATTATGAGGAAAGTGAAGAAAAGAAGGTCGAAATGCAAGGAAGGATAAATTCTTTTGATGGTGCTTTCTAAGGTATGTTATTTTCAGGTCATCTCACCATTTTTGCTATAACTATTTTTCTATAATGATTCAGATCCTGAAATTTCCATGCAAGTGAAGAAACATATCCAAGTATATGTTTTTAAAAATTCAACTTGTGGGTCGTTGTATTTTGGGAGTTACACTCTGTGGAAAATAGGGTTTGTGGCTAGTCTTGAAACTAATCAAAATCAGGTGTTTCACGTAAAAACATCATAACTGCTTCATAACAGATCCAAATTAAGTGGGACAAAATGTTTTGGTTAGGGTATAGTCTATAGTATTCTTTGTAACAGTTTCAGATCATTTCATCAAATATTTTGTGAGGGGCATGCTCTACAAGGTCACTCTCTAGAATAATCCAGAATTCATCAAGGTATGCCATTTTTGCTATAACACCTTTTATGAGAGGTTACAAGTAGTGCCACTTGGAGGAATTGCATAAAACACACTAAATAACATTGTACATCAGTTTCAGATCTTTATACATTACAGGTTCAAAGTTATGATTACTTCAAGTTAGGGTTGTTGACTAATCCAAAACTAGGCATGTGAGACTAAAGAAAAGTTTGATGAAAATGCTAGTCTCTTGTTTTTAAAGTTAAGGAA
>ML796005.1:83934-106004 GCA_009831015.1 Picea engelmannii | reverse complement strand
CCTGAGAAACTAGAGGGTTGGAGCCTCCTTCCAGTTGCAGCTGGAAAACAAAGGAAGTTGGTGCTTCCAATGAATGTAATTCTTCAAGACATATAAGAAAAAACATTATGTGGTTTTCTCCCGATTTGGGTTTCCACGTAAAAAACTGGGGTACTGTGTATGTGTGTGATTGTTTATTTATTACTGCTCATTATTGGATAATAGTTCTACATTGATATAACATTTGAAGAAAAAGGATTATAATTACGTTATTACTGATTCACCCCCCCTCTCAGTAATCCAACACTTTTAACTGTCTAAAGTTCTGCCATAACATAATAGCTTGTTTCATGTAAGCTAGAGGATAAAATTGCTTTCGTAAAGAAGATGTAAAATCAATACATGAAGAGAGAGTCTTACCGAACTTTTTAAGATCATGTTTTGTCTTTCTTTCCCACCACACAAGGGTGGTTCCTCCCATCTTGAGACTAGCAAGCTGGATCATAGTCTCCTCATCTATGATTTTTTGTATCCTGCAATACACTTCAATTTGTCTTATCCAATTATCTAAGTTTTTTGCATTTAGTTCCCCATCATACAAAGGCAACTCAAATTTAACATCAAGTTTTAACAAAGTCGTGTGAGACTTATGCTTATGTGTTTTTTTTTGTATAGTATGTGTAGTAGAATGAGAACTAGCATTTGAAGTAGAACTTGAAGAAGGTGGTGAAGGTGGTGAAGGAGGAAGCTTTGAAGATTCTCCTTTCCCTTCACTTTTCCCCTTCATAAAAGGTTCTCCTAGAATAGGTTTCTTTCTCTCCAAGAAATCATCATATAACACTTTGACCATTTCTGACATGGAGAAAAATGCTTCTTCGAACTTCTTAATTCATGGAGAAGTTTCTCCTTTTGAAGCCATTCTTTTCTTCCTCAAAACTCGCTCTATCTTAGAAGTGAATTCAACCAATGATCCTTCTCCTCTCTGAGATTTGGATCTTGTGATCATCCAATCCTGCACTTGTTAAACCTTCTAATACAACCAAAATCTCTGATACCAAAATACTTGATCCAAAAATGAAAGGTATTAATAAATAATTGGCATTAACTTGATTCTCATGAATGATTAAAGAGTTCAGACATCATAAAACATGCTACAAATAAGATAAAATAACAACAATAATAAAGAGAAATGGATAACAAGAACTTGTTAAGGGAGTTGACCAATGTGTGGCTACGTCTATGGGCCCGCTTCCAAGTGGAGGACCTCTTTATTGATCTTTAAATGCTTGAGTTATCTTTACAATGGCTCTTTGTAGTAACAAATAGGTTTATGATATGTTGTACATGACCTCCTTGTGCATATGCACACATGCCTCAACAATCTCCTCTCAAAACATGACTCAATGCCCCTCAAAACATGAGAAATGGGCCATTAACTCAAACTCCTCTTTACATTCCCTGCACACAAAGTACCCTCTCAATATCAATAATCCCTATTTATATAATTTTTAGGCTCAATTAGAGAATCCCAACTTCCCACAAATTTCTGGCCTCTTTTTGGGATCAAATCCCCCTCCAAATGGCCAAGAAATCTCCAAAAACGCCCAATCTGGGCCAAAACAATAGTAAAATAACCACTTTGTAACCAAAAATCAAACTTAGCCCCTCTGGCGTGGGCACGCACACCTTTTGCAGGGTCATATTGGTTCATATGGCCAAGCGCCAGCCCCCTATAGGTTGTGTGTTGGCCTTTCCTCCACTAGCTTCGATCGCATGGCATATGTAATAGGACCGAGGGCCCGATCACGTTAATCGACTTGGCCATTGGTCACCGCCCTTGGTTCTTGTCGATGGTTGAGCCCTTATCCTATGGCCCTTGCGCCAATATATTTATCCATGTAGTGGAGCATCGGTGGCTGATTGTGGTTGTATAGATGATCCAAAAAGGATCCAAAGAAGGTTAAGAATAACTTAGAATGCATAGAAGGAAATCAGAATGCTCAGAATGGCTTCAACAAACAGCAAAAGGGAAAAACTTCAAAGTTCCCAAAACTCAATGAGAAGGGAATAATCACGAATATCATGACCCAAGCTTTCTAATGGCGCAAACGGATCATCAAGTGGAGTTACAGATCAAAATTTATAAGCGGTTAAATTTCAGTCAAACTTGGTCAAAGGTCAAAAAGTCAAAGTAACACATGGCACTATTGCAAGGGTGACACGTGGCATGTCCGTACAATTGAGTTGGTAAGATGACATGGAAAGGATGGCATACATGTGGGCAAGTTAGGTGATGACATGTATCAGTTTCATGGGCAAATCAAATTGTGACAAGTGGCAATTTTGTGGACAAATTATATGGTGACACATGGCCCAATCATGGGCTACCACATGGCACCCCTCCAATGGTTGTTGGGTAAAAGTTTTATCACTCCACAATATTTGAACTCATGACCTCTCACTAGTCCAAAGGCCCCACAAATCCACGCTACCACTACACCACACAACGTTTCGTATTCGCAATATGTTAAAAATAATATTTAAATTAAAGGTTTGAACTAAGGCGCCAAAGGGAGGGGCTCGGCCTTCGGCCCAACCCCTGTTCATATGTTAGCACCATATGACCATGGTATTCCACCCACTTAGGGGATTATCTGTCCACCACCATATATATATCATATTCCTCTATTTATTTCCTTTCCGCCATGTAAGTAGTCGCTCCACCAGTTTAAAATCTGTCCACCAAATATAGCCTTTCCGCCAAATTTTAAAACATGTTTTCATCGTTTTAGCAATCACCTGCTATATTTAGTAGAGCGCACTTTTGTTATAACCATATTAATAAAATGGGAGGCTCATGGGATTCAACCCTGGGACCTCCGCTTAACCGTGCCCTAAATTTAGCCAATATAACCAACATGCTAACCACTGCACTTATTACTTAACTGTTAGGGAATAGTATATAAGGAGGCTTTCACCAGAGTTCGAGACAGAGAGGAGGAAGACCAAGAGCATCCATATAGTACATAATTTTTCACAATTTTCAATATTTTTCACATATTTCGAGACAAAGCCAGTCATTTATTACAGGAGCAGTGGCACAGAAACCAAGGCAGGGGTGTCTTGGGGGGATGAAAGTGTCTGACTCAAATTAAGGCATGGATATGGTCATTTTTAGGTAAAACACTGTCACAAACACAGTGGTGGTGTTAGTTTTATGATCTGAGCAAATCTTCTATAGATTAACTCCATAATGAGGTATACTTATGTATTTTACCCAATTCTTTTGTGGAGTTAATAAAAATACCTACCCATTTGAGAGCAGGACCCAGAGACGTAGTCCACCAGGGATGAATTCCGTTATCAATTTCTTTGTGTTCATATTGCATGATTATGTCTCTTTCATTTTGAGCTTTTACTTCTTTATGGTGTACTTTTGTTTATGCTCATTTAATACAGTTATTTAATAAGTCACCTGACGAAAAGAGCCTAGATCAATGGATTAGCGCACATAATCATGGGTTGGGGATAGACCCCAACCCTTTCCACCTCCACCCACAACATATGGTAAGTTTAGATATAATAATGCGATCTTGGAACAATAAGTCACATGGTGGTGGGTTGGTAACCGATCTGTCCAAAGCACACCCCATGCCATATGTCTCGAGGTTGACTCCATTGGAGTCCAACATTCATTTTACATATGCCAATGAATGATGGGGTGCGACATGGCAGCCCATGTGTGTACCATGTGTTACCGTTTAACTTGCCCGCGAATGTGACACTTGTCAAATGTTGAATGGTCCACGTCCGCCACACCTGCCCAGTCAGCATACCCATCCTCTACCACATCATTGTATGGTCAGCAACCACGTGTCACAATTCTACGTCAGCATGATGATGTCATGTTGACGTCAGTCTTGACTTTTTGCATGTTGACTATTGACTATTGACTTTTTGCCTGTTTGGTAAATCAATCAGAGTGCGATAACTTTTGCATACGGTGTCCATTTGAGGAAGTAAATATACAGTTGGAATCAGCGTGATGAGATGGACGAATGGAATTGGTTTCATCTGATTCCGATAATTTTCATTTTTGAGCATTTTCTGGACCTGGGGATCCTCCTGGATCATAAGCACTTCGAAATAATTTTCTCTAAAAGAGTTGAATAACTGTAAAGACCGGATTCCAAAAGCACCAAAGTACCAAAGTGAATGATAACCATCCACTCAACTATAGATCAAGTCCAGACCATCAGTTTGTTTGAAATCATTGGACAAGCCAAGATCGTCCATATAACGAAAGATCAAATATCAACCATCCAATCTACTTTGGCGAAATGCACTCTGGAAGGTTGAATGATTGCAAAGGCCCAAAGTCCCAAAGGCTGAAACAAATATGTACCATTGATCTAAGAGATATAATATCCTCTATATTCTCACATGATCGTTAGATCAAAACATAGTGGAAATATGACATAAGCACTCCCATGTTGACCACTTCGGTGTTGAGCAACTTCGGTGGAAATTGGAACAAGCAATTACCTGGACCCCTAAACCCTCGAAGCAAATAGTGGTCGTCCATATCAATATTTGTTTAAGTCATAGTCGTTGTATTAAGAAGTGGAAGGATAGTGTAAGGATCAAATCTAGATCATTGATTTGGTTTTGGGAATCATGCTAACCATTGGATCAATCCTTGTGAGAAGTAACCACTTCAGGAAGGTCAAACTTCAGAAGACTAGATGATTCTAAGAGAGAATTTGCCAGAAGGCCAAAGTCAGGAGGACAAGGTTCCAACCCCCAGTCATGGTTTATGAACACATAAATCTATGTAGCACTAGGAACATCCCTTAAATTAATAAGTACATGGTTTATGCATATGGTCACATGTAAATGGTTTGAAGGAAGTGCCTCTGCAGAATTGATTTCTACAATATTTGCAGAGACATGGAATCGAGTTAAAAGAAATCGATCCATACCTGTGATCGATTTATGAAAATCACTCTCACTAAATTAAAATCCTTCACAATAGTGTTTGAATAATAATAGAGATTATTGTTAATTTAAAATGAAGAGGTAAAATGGTCCAAACAAAGGGACACAATTCTTCATAGATCACACCATATGGAAGATTATATAAATGATAAAGAATGGTGAGAAGAAAGTGTCTATGAAGTCCAAATCAAAAAATCAAAATAGAAGCAGAGTCGAAGAAGAAAAACTGATGATTCTTATGAAGTGAGGGTGGAAGGGATGAGCACGAAAGGATTCATATCATTTACTAAGTAAGTGTAATTTAAGGGATTTGGTGCTTCCTAGGGTTGGTTCCCTAAAGACAAGGGAGTAGGTGCTTCCTAGGGTTGGTTCCCTAAAGACAAGGGAGTTGGTGATTCCTATGGTTTCTTGTAAATATTTTGAACCTGCACATAATAGATCTAGCTAGAAAATACTACACACATTTGCAGAGAGAAATTGAGAAAGAAGAAGAAGGAGATCAAGAATGGAAGAATTCTCATTCACCGTAATGAATAATGAATAATTTACACATGACATACTATGTATAACTCAATGAATGCACACTGGAGGAGAACCTATGCACCATAGTGGTGGTCTAGAGTGATATGGACACACACCAGTAGTTACGGGAGTGAGTTGCCACCGAGTCTAATCTCTTAGGCAATTACGAGAGTGAAATTTCACCTAGTCTAGTCTCTCAGGCAGTTACAAGAGTGAACTACCACCTAGCTGAGTTAACTAGTCAACCAGTCTTCAGTTAACTAAATGAACATAGTGTTTTGAGGAGTATATCAAGGAATAAAGGGTCATGCGTCAGTCTAGTGATGATCCAAGGTGAGTGCGCATTAGCATAGTGATGATCTCAATGTTGCATGGAGACAAAACCAATGCAACATCTAGACTCAACTCAACTAGTCAAACTGAAGTGTCAACTGAAAGAGAATATTCTCCAGGTGGAATATTCTCCCCTAAAATATAGGAGGATGGATAAGACTAATTATGACTAATAAACAAGGAAAAACCTTAGGAAAAATAAATCCTAGGTGTGTGTGAAGTAACTCCAACACCCCCCTTGAACATCACTATGGTGGAAATAAAGAATGGGTCCCAACAACGAGGCCATGTTAGGTACCCAAATACAAAATATACACTGAAATAAAGTGAGGAAAGAGGGAAAACATCATGGGAAAAACCCCCCATCAAGGTACAATGTATGTAAAGAGAAGAACTATAGTTGTTAGGAAATTGTGTCCTTCACTCCAATACGACTTCGCAGAGAATGAAAATTTTTCTCAGTGAAGGTCTTGGTGAAGATGTATGTCGTCTGTTCTACTGAAGGACAAAACTGTAGGTCGATGATCCCTTTGTGAATTAATTCCCAGATGCAGTGCATATGGATCTCAATGTGCTTCGCCTGCTACCTCTAAATTGGATCTCTGCATAAATTCAAAGTGTTATGGTTGTCACAGCAGATGACGATCGATCGATGAAACTGAATTTCCAACTTAATGAGAAAATGTTGTAGTCATGTATCCTGAATGGTTATGTTAACTACCCATATGTACTTTGCCTCGGCTGAAGATAGATAAATGGAAGATTTCTTCTTTCTCGACCAATAGATAGGTCGAGAACCAAGACTGAGTGAGTAACCAGATGTGGACTTGTGATCAACGTTATCGCCAGCCCATTCAGAATCAATAAACTCGATGAGATATAATGTAGAGTTTGTTTCATAATGAATCCTAAAGGTGACGGTGCCTTGTACATATCGAAGGATATGCTTTGTTTCCTTCCAATGTAGCTCATATGGCTCCTAGATGAACCTAGAAATTGTGCCAACTACATAGGAGGTTTGGTCTAGAGTGTGTGAGATACAACAAGCTCCCCACAAGATGTCTATATAGTGTGTTGTCAACCAGTGGAGTCTCCCCGCCATCCTGAAGTTTGAATCCTGATAGGAAAGGAGTCGGAGAAAACATGCAGTCTGTCATGTGAAATATCTCAAGGAGATCTCGTGCATACTTGTCCTGAGACAGTTTGATTCTTGATGCATCCTGAATGATCTCACATCCAAGGAAGAAGTGTAACAGACCCATGTCTGTCATCAAAAATATGTCATGTAGAATCCTCTTGACTCTAGCAATCACTAAAGTCGAGCAACCGGTGATCAACAAATCATCAACATACAAAACTAAGAGTAGAAGTGAATTAGTTGTCCTGGGCATGTAGAAATTTACGTCTGATTTACAATGTACAAAGTTCTGTTACAACAAGTATGACTCCATCTTGGCATACCATGCCCTTGAAGCGTTCTTGAGGCCATAAAAGGATTTCTTTAGTCGACAGACCAATAATGATTCCTGCATAAATCCCTGGGGATGCTTCATATAGATCTCCTAAGAGAGATAATCATGAATAAATGCATTCTTTACATCCATCTAATGGACTTCCCATCCCTTTGTTGCCACAATTCTAAGTGCCAATTGTATAGAATCCATCTTCACTACTGGAGTGAAGGTCTCATCATAGTCAATGCCATGCACCTATTGAAATCCTTTGGCAACAAGCCTAGATTTGTATTTGCTAATATGTCCATCCGTTGTGCTCTTGGTCCTATAGACCCATCTATATCTGACAAGTTTCCTCCCAAAAGGAAGGGGAACCAAATCCCAAGACTGGTTCTTGAGGAGGGAGTTGTACTCCTTCTACATGGCAGATTCCCAAAAGGGATTTCCAGTAGCCTCGCCATAATACTGTGGATATGAAGATTGGACCAAGAAAATATGCATGGAGGGAAATGGTTCAGTGGTAGTGAGTGCAACAGGAGGCTCCTCGAAATCAGATTGAATCCTCCTAGTATCAACTAGATCACCAACAAGATCCCCTACATTATGAAGAGTAGTGTGTGCCCACTTGGGCCTCTACTCTAGCTCTGCAACTGCATCTAGATGCTCTAACTCTACATATGACTGTACTAACTCTGTATCTGAATCATCTGAGTCCTTTGAATTAGAATTTTCATCTGAATAAGATTCATCATGTGCATTCTCATCATCTCGGACAAGTGGAAGAATGAAGGTGTTTGCACGTAGTTGTTGACGTGCATGCGAGACACTTTCCTTGAATTGGACACTTCACTCAATGATGAGTTAGTCTGAGGAAATATCAATAAGTCTGTATCCCTTCACACCGTCAAGGTATCCAACAAAAATGCACTTAGTGCTCTGTGGATCAAGTGCCTTCCTCTTTCCATAGGGAATCTAGTCCCATGCACGTGAACCGAAAATATGAAAGTGGGTCAATTTCGGTTTGAGGCCTCTCCAAGCCTCGTAGGGGGTATTATCCTTAACAGATCTATGGGGAGATATGTTTTGGATGTATGTTTCACAATTAAGTTCTTCGGCCCATAGTTCTGTGGTAGCGACTTTGCATGCAACATGCAATATGCCATCTCTTTTAGAGATCTATTTTTCCGCTCAACAACTTTGTTTTTCTGCAGATTATAGGGAACTGTGTGTTGCAAATGAATCCCTACCTCATGGAAAATATTATGGATCTCATGATTGACATAATCTCCCCCGTTATCCATTCAGAGGACTTTGTTTTTCTTTTCGGACTGTGTCTCAACCAAGGCTTTGAAATCTTTGAAGTATTGAAAGACCTCGAATTTTTTCTTGAGAAAGTAAATCCATGTAAAACATGAGAAATCATCAACAAAAATGAGAACAAACCTCACTTTGTTGATATATGTATGTGGAAAATGACCCATAAGGTCACTATGGATCAGATATAAAGGCGTGAAATCTCTCTAAGACTTTCCTTTGCCGAAATTCTCTTGAGGGTGTTTTCCAAGTACACATCCCTCACACAATCCCTTGGAGAAATGGATGTATAGTAGACCATTAACCAATATTTTATTGCTAAGTTGTTGCACATATCTAAAATTCAAATGTCCAAACCTTTCATGCCATATCCTACTACTTTCATCAGCATGAGTAAGTAGTAAAGAAAATTTTGGTTCAATAAATTAAGAAAACGTATACAATCTAGACTGATGATTTACCTCACCGGTAGCAACCCTGGAGTTGTTTTTCATGTCATATATGTCCATGTAATTTGGTGTGAATATGAAATTATTTATGGTGTTGTAATTCTTCATCTGATACACGGAGAGAAGGTTGAAAAAAAGTTTGGGAACGTCCAGCACATTCTCTAAGATTATGTTGGTGAGTTCAATCCTTCCTTTGTTGGTGAGTTCGACAGAAGAGTTGTCCCCCATCAAAATAGGAGGACCTTTGCATGCATCCAATGAAGAATAGAATGATTTTGAGGAAGCCATGTGATTTGATGCTCCTGAATCTACGATCCAAGCATCAGGAGAGGAGTTGATGGAAATCAGGGCATGACTATAATTTCCTTTCTTGGGATTTAGATATTCTGGCTTCTTATTCTTGGCACTCTCGGGGATGAAATATCCAAGGTTGTTTTTCTAAAGTATTTTAGACATTAGATATTTTGGTTTTTTGCATGCATGCAGATTTGGGATGGAATCATTTGTGACAGTACGTGCATTTCTCCCCTTTTCTTCCCTTTCCACCTTTGGATCCGAAGGCATCGGTGAAGGAATTTGAGTACCCTTCTTTCTTTGGATGTGCATGATATTTCCTTTTGTCTTTATATTTATATTTCTGATATTGATGGCTTCCATCTTTCATAGTAAGTGCATGCTCCTTTGGGCCTTTTATTTTTCCCATGTTGATGAGCTTGGTTTTCTCTTGTGTCAAGGATTCGATAAAGTCCTCAAGAGAAGGCATCTTCCAGGTGGCTCCAAAGGAGAATCTAACATAATGGAATGTGGATATGAATACAGAGAATTCAGGACCAATTTTGGAGAGAATGGTGAGAACCATTTGTTTCTCCTCCTAAGATTTATCAACCCCGCAAGCTTTGAGTTGTGACAGTAAATCCTTGAATTTTGTAAAGAAATATTGGATATTGTCAAAGATTTTTGGATCCAATGTGAAAAAATCCACCTCCATCATGTGTCCCCTCATCTCATCATGTTTTCCAAAGATCCCTTTCAAGGTGGTTCATGATTCATTGGGAGTCTTACGAGAAGATATGTGAAAAAGGAGATCGGGACAAATAAGACTGCAAATTGTTCTGAATGCTTCATCCATTCAATTTAAGTACTTGGATTTTTCTATGGCTGATGTCATTTTTGTGTCTGTATTCAAGGTTAACCTATACAATCCTCTAGTTCGGAGATGTATGACTATTTTCTCCTTCCATGCAAAGTAGTTGTAAGATGTAAGAATGAATTCTTTTTGGAAATCCATCTTTCCACTGTCTTCAATCTTTTGTACTTGCAAAACAATTTGGTGTAGATTTTGCTTAGAAATCCGTCGAATTTGATACCATGTAAATGTGTTGAAATTGCACATAATAGATCTAGCTAGAAAATACTACACACATTTGTAGAGATAAATTGAGAAAGAAGAAGAAGGAGAGAAAGAATGGAAGAATTATCATTAACCGTAATGAATAATGAATAATTTATACATGATATACTTTGTATAACTCAATTAATTTTCACTAGAGGAGAATCAATGTGCCATAGTGGTGGTCTAGAGTGATATAGACACACACCAGTAGTTACGAGACTAGTGAACTTCCACCTAGTCTGTTCTCTCAAGTAGTTACAAGAGTGAACTGCCACCTAGCTGAGTTAAATAGTCAACCAATCTTCATTTAACTGACTGAACAAAGTGTAGTGAGGAGTAGATCAAGGAATCAATGGTAATGCACTAGTCTGGTGATGATCCCAAGGCAAGTGTGCATTAGCATGGTGATGATCCCAATGTTGCATGGAGACAAAACTAATGCAGCATCTAGACTCAACTCAACTAGTCATACGGAAGTGTCAATTGTAAGAGAATATTCTCCAAGTGGAATATTCTCCAGGTGGAATATTTTCCCCTAAAATATAGGAGACTGGATAATGACTAATTATGACTAATAAACAAGGTAAAACCTTAGGAAAAATAAATTCTAGGTGTGTGTGAAGTAACTCCAACATTGGTGCCCTAAAGAAGGGGATTTGTGTCTCCTAGATTTGGTGCTCTAAAAAGGATTGGTGTCCTTCACTATTCTTCATAAAAGCCTTGTAATTCATATTAATTATATTTATATAATTGATTTTATAAACAAATGCATTGTTTATCTATTGTGTTAAATAACAAAATATAAAATTAACTGCTAATTGTTGAATAAGGGTAATACAGATTCACCCCCCCTCTTAGTATTCCAGCATTTGGTATTAGAGTCAGTGCCTTCAACATAGTCTAACAACTGGAAGGTATATCCTAAAGATGGATTAGCAAGAGGGAATGTCTAACAAAAAAGCACCATTTATCAATGGATGTGGCTATGCTCTATGGAAAATAAGAATGAAAAATTTAATGTTGGCTCTTGGTTTTGATATCTGGCAATATGTTGTAGATGGTTACACTGCACCAACTACTCCACCCAAAGATGTTGCAGGAAATAAAATTCTTACCACATGTTGGAATTGGAAATCATCAACTTCAAAAAGATAAATGAAAGTACTAATACAAATCTAATAACTCAAATTGAAGAAGATAAGAAAAATGAAGAAGCCCAGAAGATCCAAATAACTAAAAAGGAAGAATCATTCCAAATGTTTGAATTAGAATCCATCAAACTCAAAAGGATTCAGCTAGAATACGAGGAAGAAATCAAAATATTGAAAACTAAATTTTTTGATATAACAAAAGGTATGGAAGAAGTGAAGACATATGACAAAACTATTAAATTCAAAGGAGTCTTGTATGAGACAAAAGAAACAATCATCAATCTAAATACTCAACTTGAACATGCTAAGACAGTGAAATAAGCCCCGAAGATTCAGTTAACTAAAAAAGAAGATACATGTCACATGTTGAAATTGGAAATAGTCAATCTCAAAAATATGAATGAAAAGACAAATAAAAATGTCAATTTCCAAAATAGCTCAGTTGATACCCAACCATGACAAAACCTCTTATGAACTATGGTTTGGAAGGACAACATGTATAAAACACTTTAGAACTTTTGGAAGTAAATGTTACATAAAGAATGATGAAGATAACCTAGGAAAGTTTGATCCAAGATCTGATGAAGGAATATTCTTACAATATTCATCTAATAAAAAATAATATAGATTTTATAATCTTAGACTACTAAAGATATTGGAAAGTTCCAATGTAAAGATAGATGATCTAAAAAAGAGCACATCCCAAGGAATTGATAAAAAATCTCAACAAGAAGATGATGATGTAAAATCTCAACAAGAAGATGATTATGTAGAATCTCAGCAAGAAGATGATAATAATGAAACATAGTAAGATGAACCACATACTGATGAAGAAGACAATGAAGAAACGCCCTTGCCAAGAGCTCCATCAAAAAGAGTTCAAAAGAATCATCTTGAAAGCTGGATTATTGGAGATAAAAGTGCAGTAGTGGAAACAAGAAGGAAACTCGCTTTTGACTCAGAACAATCAATGTTATCCCTAATAGAATGTAATTTAGTTAAAGAAGCTATCAAAATTAAATATTGGATAAAATCAATGAATGAAGAACTATACCAAATAGAGAAGAATCAGACTTGGGAACTAGATCCAAGACCCAAGGACAAGAATTTGATAGGAACCAAGTGGATCTTCAAGTGAAAACTAAATGAAAATGGGGAGATTATAAAGAAAAAATCTAGATTAGATTGGAAAAGATATTCCTAAGTAGAAGGTATTGATTTTGAAGAGACTTTCGCTCCAGTAGCAAGACTTGAGGCCATCAAAATGTTCTTAGCATTTGCATGCTTCAAAAATTTCAAAATCTATGATATGGATGTCAAATTAGCATTCATTAATGGATCACTGGAACAAGAAGTCGATGTTGAACAACCAGAAGGATTCATGTTATTGGCAAATTAGGACTATGTGTGCAAGATGAAAAAGGCCATGTATGGTCTTAAACAAACCCCAAGAGAATGGTTCTCTAGGCTTGATCAGTACCTAAAAAAACAAGGATATAAGAGAGGGACTACTGACAACAAACTATGAATCAAAATTGAGGATCAAAACATGATTGTTGTGGTGGTATATGTAGATGACATCATATTTGGGAGTAATCTTACTACACTAAGAAGAAAATTTGCAACCAAAATGCAAGAAGAGTTTGAAATGTCTAATATGTTGGGAGAACTGTCATTTTTCTTAGGTTTAGAAGTAAATCAAATAGAAAATGGAATATTCATTTCCAAAAACAAAAATATATCAAGGAAAGTATGAAAAAATTTCAAATGGAAGATAGTAAACGTATGAGTACCCCCATGGTCACTGGATGTAAACTAAGCCTAGAAGATGACTCACCAAAAATGGACCAAATGATGAATAGATCAATGGTTGGAAGTGTTAGCACTGAGAGTCACACTTAGACTATTGTAAGTGTAATCCCAGTGCCCATCAGAATATAAATGGATTGAATGGTTTGAGTATGTGGTTCAACAAGACTAGGAAAGAAAGGGAGAGGGAAACAAACCATTAGCAGAAGCATTCCACTGGGAAAGGAGTCAGAACATCCTACAAATCAAGGGAAATCAAAATGTGTATCAGAAAAAAGGGATATATAATTATGAGTAGATTCATGTTTAATATGACAAAAGGAAGAACATCCATTGTACATACATCCTTTCTGCAAATAGATTAAGATTGCTTAAACAGTAAACAATGATTTAATGGGCAAGCTACAACAGATCCTTTGTTGTTCATGAATCCATCATTCAATGGCAACTATGATCCTCAAAACTTACAATATGTTCAAGAAATAAGAAAAAAAAGAAGTGGGAAAAAAAATACGACAATCTGATAACAAAAATCATGAATCTTTAATGGCAGAAAATGTCATTACAAGAAGACCCTCAGGCTTACAAATGAGCAACTAAAACTGCTCCTCCAGCTCTCTCCGCTCTTGTCTCATGAATCCAACCCTTTTCTCATAAAAAACCCTTTCAATTATAGTGAATAATCTCCATCTACCCTAAGGAGTTTTAAACCAAGGATTTATATAGGATCCTCCTCCATTTAGGAGTCTTGTTACAAAAGATTCCAACAAAAGCCTAACAAATTCCTATTTTTTCTGGATTTTTTCTATGATGATAAATTCCTTTTGAAACAGGTCATCCTGATTGATCTAGATATGGAACACATGTCTCTCATGTCCAAAATAATCCTAGGAGACCATTCCAACCTTCCTTGACAGGTGGAAACCTCCAAACAAGGAGAATATCCAACAACTATGCAAAACAAAGAGTTTGCAACGCCAGTTTGCAGCGCATTGGTGTTTTATTTACATCTCTCGAATTAAAAACTAGGTCAGGCTGAAATTTGGACAAGTCTATGACATTATCATTTTCCTCCATAAAACATTTCATAAAAACCCACATCACCATTTTTGAGTTATGATCAAATCTTTATATGTATCTACTACAAGAAATGAGTTCGCAATGCATCTGTCAGCGAGTTTCTAGTGCCTGTGACAGTTCACAACACCAAGAGAAAACAAGCGGCCATACTCCTTTCATGGCATCCAAACAAGAAAAAAAATATCATGGATTACCTAATGTTCCTAAGGATGTTGTGGATGTTGATAAGTCTAAACATGAGTGTCTACAACTTATCCAAGCTACAACGCTCCTCCTTAATTAGTTCGCAACGCCAGTTCGCAACACCAACTCAAATATAGCTTGCACACTTTGAGGAGGTTGTTACTTGATGGTATGAAGTAATCCCTGGATAAATGGTTAAATTGTAGGCTCTAAAAACCATAAATCCTCCTTGACATGATCAATCTTATGTGTTAACAAGAAGTTTTCTCTATTCAACAACAACAAGACCTGACATCATGCAGGTTGTAGGACTAGTGGGGAGATTTCAATTTACACCTAAAAAACCTCACTTAAAATCAATAAAAAGAATATTCAGATACCTTCAAGGAACCCTAGAACTTGGATTATGGTATCCAAAAGATAAATAATTCAATATAATTGCATATACTAATGCAGATTGGGTCGGTAGAATAGATAATAGGAAAGGCACCAGTGGAGGAGCATTTTTTCTAGGAAAAAGTCTGGTAACATGGTCAAGCAAGAAACAAACATCCTGATAGGTAAACTATATGTCTTGATTTCTCTTAATTAAATTATCAACCAAGGTAAGTAGACTTAGAGTTGTGACACAGTATGAGTCAAGGTAGAAAGGAAAACTAATGAAAAGATTAACTAGTCAAAATAAGGATTTCCCTATGGATCAACATTCTATTTTCAGTATACAATTCTATTTTAAAAGATGATTTAAAAGACTCTACACAAGCTAAAATCTAGTTGAATAGTATATTTTAAGTTTACAGAGCAATCTTTAACTAAAAACAATGAGCTTATTAATATAAATGAACAACTCTTTAAAATAAATCTATAACTATGAATAGTGAGGCTATTACTCTAAACACGCAACTCTTGAATAAGAAAGAAATCCTTGAATAAATACAAGTTATATTTCAAAAGCAATTCTTCAAAGTGAACTCTATCCTTAAATCATCTCTTCAAAAACTCACAATTACTCTTATCTTAAAACCCTATCATTACACTAATCTCACTGATTGAAAATAAACAACATCATGATGACATTTAAATGTAATGGTTATGTCTACAATGGAGAATTATATCATGATGTCACCTTAACAATACTAATAATTCAAGTGGAATCGATTCGATGCTAATTTATACAGAGATATGTAGAGTATGAATAAGACAATCTATGGAGAGCTTTACCATTATGAAGATATCAATGCATATTCTCATAATTAATACATTCTATAAACTTTGTGTGAACGAGATTTGAAATAACCTCTTATCCTATCACTCTAATGCTAGAAATAGATTTAACAATTTATGAAAATCTACAAGAAGTAATCGAAATTTGCAACTTAATGAAGTGGATGTAGCTATTATAGACACTGCCTAAATAACCAAACTGTGAAGTAATCTACAATTTATAAAACTAGGAAAGAAAGCTTGTATATAATTGCACAGTTAGATAGCTATGAACATTTATACATTAATAAAACATGACCTCCATAAAATATGTCAGATGTCAGAGTATGGACAATTATATATAAACCATCAAGAGTAACCTGTAAGAATAATACAATTTCAGAAAGCAACCTTGTTATAGAAAGATTTTCCTCACCCTATGCAATCTTGCACAGAAGGCCTTTTTCCATTTCCCTATGCAAACTTATCATCTCTGTTCATAAATCCCAAAGCTAAAAATACATATGTTTCCACATGTATGCACCTTGCCTACTATAAAACGTGCGTATACGCATGTTGCACCACTACAACCCGTGTACATCGGGATTTGTGCCAAAAACTGAAAAATGGAGTCGGGTTTCCATGTCACGACAAGAATTCTATGATCCTTGGCCTTCCATATATTGGAAACATTCTGACTCGGCCCTTCAATTCCATTTGAAGGCTATAAATGGGCCAATTCTGAGCTATGGAAAAGAGGAGAAAGAATTCAACTTTGAGAGCAAAGTTACTATGGAGAAATTATTTACTTCATATTGAGTCTGCATCTCTTTGTCCTTTAAGTCTGAAAACAGTGTTCAGCCCCCAAGCTCTTCCCTTATTTGATTGAGAGCTTCATTGTCTCTCTTATATGAGCTTTCCTTTGGTGGAGAATTGAAGTGGTGGAGTCCTAAATGGAAGGAACTTAGTTCGGAACCGTGCCGACACTGAAGTCTGTAACATTTTCACTTCTGTTGATCATATATTAATAGAAATACTCTTTTCCCATCCAATTTATATCTTGCAAATACTTTAATTATTATTCCATGGGTGTATTTTTCATGTTTATTAATGGATTATGCTATTGAATGTGATAGCATCATATAATATCACCATATGCTTTCTTTGCTTGGTTTTTGAGGACTAGTTGCAGGTATATTGCTTTGGGTCAAGTGCTCAACGGTGGAATTCATCGAATGTTTGGACGAGGTAGGCATTTTATCTTGTCTTGCTAGAATATTTGTTTACGTATCATACTTGATAATAGAGTTGATTTATGTAGTCATTTCCATCTGTTATGGTTTACCCTAGCCATAGAGAGGTTTTCCTCGTAACATAATTAGCAACCATACTGGGGAGAGAATCTTCTTTCTTAGGGTTTGGAGTACTTTTCTCCTTATATTTCTCTTGTTCCTATTGTGTTTCTTGTCGTATCATTTATTGACAGCCTATGTTCACTCTGGGTCTGAGTTTTTCAGCCCTCTCCCTTGCCTAGCCTTGTTTTTAAAACATATACGTGGTTTTTAGCTTGACAGTTGCGTATATACGTTGGTTGTCCCTCTGCAAGCTGCATACATACGCTTTGTTTCCTTGAATAGTCATGTACATTAGCCTTCTTTTCTTGTTTGTTGGGTCTGGTGGCTTCTAGGTGGGATTTGATGTTTGCTGAGTCTTCTTGGATCTCTGTAAGTGCCTGTTAAGTGCTCGTGGGATGAAAGGAAACTTGTCAGGGGTTGAATTTTTGGGAAGAGTCTTTCTCGTCACCTTTTCATTTTGATTGTCCTTGAACATTGGGTTGGGTGTCTTGTTTCTTGGTATCCTACTTGAGTTGTCTGTTTCTATACACAGTAGAGTTTTATTTATCAAGTTTTTTTTTTCAGTCCATGCATTTTAATTTTTCTTATACTGAAAATACAAAAATATTAGGCATTTTGGTCTTTTGAGTCTTTGTCATTATCTTAGTGCATATACTGAAAGATTGCATTTTTACTTCATAATTGCAGAGTTGAAATTGAAAATTGCATTTGTTTTCAGAAGCATATCATTCATTGAAAATTGAAGTTAGGACTTTGCATTATATTCATATTTACTTTTCTTGTTGAGTCATAACATCATGAGTTTCACTACCATACCTTTTTTAGTAAGCATGGCCACTAAAATTAACGCTATAATTTAAAATTGATTAGTTACGATTTTACTTTCTAGGGTACACAAACTAGCTTAGGATTTAGTGCCTTGGAATAGGATTTTATGAGTAAACTTCTCCAAGGCAATTAAATCAACATATGTGCCTTACAAAGGGAGTGGATAAATCCATTGTATAATTGATAATATCAGGAGGCTTCGCTCACACTAGAGTTAATCATGAGGTCGCGCGAGGTTGGTTTAAGGGATATCCCCTCGATACCTTCTTAGCATCAGAGATATGTCTGAGGATCTATTCGTATCTGGGGATCTTGTTAGTGCCCTTACCTCCATGAGAGGTGGTTCTTTCAAGGTTTCAGGATTTGCTACCCTACCCATATGGTGCACCTGACTTAAAACTGCTCGCATGTGCATCAGTTATATAGTGGTTTATTAGTTTCTTGACTTAGGTTCCACATAGGTTAGTTGCAGGGGTTATTCTATAGGTACCCTGGGTTAGATAAGGGACAAAAAACACACAACCTTTATGGAGGATAACCTCTTTGGGGGGATATGACCGACTGGTTGTTAAGCCCATGAGGGCCCTTATAAATGATTGTGCTACCTTCAATCTTTAGCAAGGAGTCTTAGGCCCCTCTTGGGTGAGACATACCTTCTTTAGGGAGGGAGGCCGCTTTACCCCATCTGTGTGCATATTGGTCATTTGACTTTTAGTGTGCTCTTTGATTACTTGTTGGCCTTAGGATATATTTTTCATATTCAGAGTCTTAATTCATCATGGAGTCGGACCAACTTCCCTGCCGGTCCCATCACTTGTTATAGTTACCACTGTATTTTGAGTCTTTGCCTTCTAAAATGCGTAGAGTTATTAGGCGTGGTACACACACCTCCACTGTTCATACTTGTGATTCTACAAGGATGAGTAATAAACCTAGTCTTCATAACACTAGGAGCCCATCGACTCCCACACCTACTATAGTTTGTCACATACCCATTAACTAAATCGTATTTTTCCAGTCTTCTGCCGAATCAAAAGCCCTAAATATTCATGGAGGCCTAGCATACGTTGTCCCTTTCTCTCTCTCTTTGTTCCCATGTACTCTCGGGTCACGATCACAGTCCAAATAAATGTAGTGTCTTTGGAATTTCGCGTCTTGATGCTATGGTAATGTTAAAC
The DNA here is from genome assembly GCA_009831015.1 of Picea engelmannii. NCBI lineage: Eukaryota > Viridiplantae > Streptophyta > Pinopsida > Pinales > Pinaceae > Picea > Picea engelmannii. Next base: position 86,775 of record ML796005.1, on the reverse strand, counting down.
TGTTCGGCTCTGCAACCGCTAAACCCCGACAGGGCGAGCGATCGGCCAATAGGAACAGGACCCGTCGCACAGTTAAGTGGAATACATGTGGTAGAGGAGGAGGTGCGACACAGTAGTTGACAGGATAGAAGGGGGCCCCACTTCACATGCCACACTATTCCGGACCCCCCCCCATTAAAGGTAGAATGGCAAGGGGGATCCAGAATGCATCCTCAGCCATAGATCTGGGAGGGTGGAATCTGGCCATCCAGATCTGCTCATCACTTATCTAATTTCGCATTCACACGCCAGCTTAAAGACGGCATCTAATTGTGCATTCACGCCCTGAAGGAATCTCGTCCGTTCATCGGGACTTAGCCACCTGCTATTGTCTCGACATTATGGATCAGGATTTGTAGCCTGAGTTTTTGTCGATGGAACTCCCGAATCCCCGATCCTCGATTTCCTGAGATGGGTAATCTCTCGACACGTCACCTCCTTAAATCGGACGATCCACCATTGCTCCGGGATTTTCATCATGGAAAATCCCGAACCCTTGTCAACAGGAATCCCGATCTCGCGATTCTCAATTTCCTGAAATGGGATATCTTATGAAACGTGGCCTCCGTCACTCAGACAACCCAGATCCATCCCAGGATTTCCACAATGGAAAGTCCCGACCTATTTTCAACAAGACTCCCGATTTCTTGACTTCCGGTTTCCCGAAATGGGTGATCTCTTGACACGTGGCCTCCGTTAATCGAACAACTTAGATCTATTCCGGGGTTTCTTTTTCACCCCTATACACTGGAGTCTTAACCCTCAGGTAACTCCTGACAGATCCAACGGCTATCAAGTTTTTCATCCGAGATCTGACGGCTCACATTGGTTCCTACCCATGCATTCTTCCACGACTCCTTGGACGTAGACAAGTCGACAGTCCAAATATTTCCATGGACCCTGGGGATCTACGATCCCAATTTCTTCGCTACCCACGAAGACATAGAGAAACCCAATGGTAGGGAATTTAACCCCCCCTACTCTATCCTAATAATATAATAGTCGTGGGTGACCGCATATTTACCGATGAAATCTCATCCATCGAATTCATTACTTCATCCTTAGGATGCCATCTCGGATTTTTCAAGAGGGTCATTCTTCTTCGTGCAGGGTTACTAAGGCCTTACACCTTCACATTCTCTTTCCCAATTCTTGATGGGATTTTCAAGGAAGGTATCTCTATGGGGAGATTCACTCAGGGTACTATCTGAGACAGATAAGGGTATCGTCCACCCGAGAACCAGACGTGAAGTCTGAATTAGGTCAGTACACATATAAATAATGTTTTATAAGGACATAAGCCATACATAGTCCTTCCATACAAATATACAAATACTAGTACTGATCAAAATACCATACAGACATACTTATAATGAAATCATTCACAGTTTCACAGCTTATGGGCATAATCATCAGAATAAACATATATATATATATTTCAAGATGCCAGAGGAAAAACACTTATCAGAAATAACATCATGGGTTATGCAAATGCTGAGAGGGGTGCTCATTTCCACCCAACCGTAGGCGTAGCGACTCCTAGCGTATTTACAACTAGCCACCCCCGAGATGAGACCACGATGCTGTGAGACTGTGTCTTTGTTTGCCGGTGACCAGGAGCGAAGGTTGAAATCCTTCCTCGCTGCTATCACTCACTATGCATATCGCCAGAGTTCTCCCCTCACGTCTGCCCCCACAATCGCTTCTACCCCATGCCTTATCCTCTTGCGAGGTTGCGTGTGGCACGATTACCCTCGTGCTGATCAGGCCTGACGGCTCTATGGATGGGAGGTTCACCTCCCATCCCTCATTAAACCATCTACCTACCATCCTGCGAAACATTTAATTCAGGGCCAGTGAGCTGCTTTTGGTTCTCTAGGCCAGTGGAGTCCAAATACGGTATTAATCCTCGGTGGAAGTTAATGCCACCTTTCCAGGTGCCTTCCACCGCCATTATGGTCTCTTTTCAGCACATTCCCTCTCAGCAGTTCTGCAATATAAATTCATAATGTTATTTACATTCATCGACCTTCTTCATAAGGTCCATTCACATCATACCTTCACATTTTCATCATGCTTTAGCATGGTAATTCCTATATTAGGATTAATTACAAATTTGGCGAAAATAGGGTGTTACATAGTTAATGCCACCCCTTACCATGGCTCGACCTATAGTGAATGCTCATTCTCTTTCCTTGAACCCATTTGGGTCTCTTGGTCCCTCTTCGGGCTATAATGTTCAGTCCATCCCTATGCCTCTAGTCCTTTTTCCTATGGTATGCCAAAATTTACTTCACAGTTTTCGAACGCCATCCCAATTGTTGTCCCTAATTCTAGCATTGGGCTTGGGGGCACTACACCTCCTTACACTCCATTTTCATTTGGTGGTTCTCAAATCCCTAAAATGTCTCCTAATATGGGAGGCATTCTTGCTTTTAACCCCGGGTCTAATACTCTTGCTTATAGGTGGAACAACCAACCTGGAAGACAAGCTTTTGCTCAATTTCCATCCTACACCCCTACCTCCTCGGTGTCGATTCTAACCAACACGTTTGGCATGACGAATCCACCTCTATCCTTCGAATTCACACCTGGAGGAGGTCAGTTCCACGCTTTGGGAAACTCCCAACTGTTGGGACTCAGAAATGTCGTATTTTCGTCCACCTTTCCCTTCACTATTCCTTACATTTCATCGCCCCATTAAACCTTCATCATACCATTTTCATAAATACATTTGGGTTTCACATCATTATTTTCCACTTTATTCATTTTAGTATTAAAAGTGAATTTATGATTAAATAT
>ML796005.1:39732-75647 GCA_009831015.1 Picea engelmannii | reverse complement strand
AAGATCATGGAGACTTGGTTAGAATATCTTATCAAAGATATATGAGAGATATGTGTGAGGATTTAAAGGGATCATATCTTGTAATAATGGGAAAGTAGTTGAGAGTGGTTGAGAGAATAGTGGATCTGCAATTATGAGATGGTCATCTTCTTCATGTATATAAGAGAGTGCTCTCTCTTCATGAGAATTCAATTAGAGTGGGAATTAGAATTAGAAGTTAGATTTCAATTAGGATGTGATTGTAATCAAGAGGAGGGAATTCTTAGCTTTGTTATTCTTTCATGTTTTNTCATTTGACTATTGTAATATGATTTGAGATTGATATATTGTATGAGCTCATTGTTGTTAACTCTTCACATGTTGTATTTCCCTTAGGCAATTTCATGCTTTCCTAGTTAGTGTTTCAATGCTTTCTTAGATCAGTTTGATTTCAGCAACATAGATTAGATTAGATTAGTTCTACTTCAGTCCTGCATATACAGTGCGTGTGCTTCGTCAGTTTACGTACCTCGGGTTGACAATTAAATGGTTGGGCAAGTAATACAACATTATTATAACGACATATATTTCGCCTGACACCAACCTGGATCCAATCCAATTGGTGGTAATTTTTATAACCCCCATCATAATATTCCTACTGGAATGATTCCAAACCAACCTTTTATGAATCATCCCGGAGGAGGGTCTTACAATCCCAGACAGGGCCATGGTGCTTACAAGAACCCTGGATGGGCTACAATTCCTCAAACGCAATCTTTCCAGGGAGCTTGGGGCTAGATGTCGCAACCCCGTCTCCCTTTTCTGGCCACGCTTAATCTATTAGACTTTTCTAAGTTGATGAACAACCCTATGAGCCATGATCCTACATGGCCCCCCATCCCCACAAAGCTTCCTTCAAACATTTTCAAATTCAAAGGTAAGAATGGCGAGGATCTTGGTGATCATGTTACAAACTTTCACCTATGGTGCTCTTCGAATTCCCTTAATGATGATTCTATTCGGTTAAGATTATTTCAACGCACCCTCATTGGGGTCATTGTGAAATAATATATCGAGCTACCTAGGGGGGCATATGGGACCTTTAGTCAGATGGTGTTGGTATTCCTTAACCACTTCCAGTTGTCGATTTGTTACAATGTTGGCCTAGAACTTTTGTCGAATTTACACCAGGACACATCCACTCATATATCGGATCATATCCAATAGTGGCGTAGATAGAAGAGGTTGACTAATACCTCCATACCCCCAGCCTTTATTTTAGAATGGTTTTTCAAGTCTTTACAGCCTCCTATCTCGAAGGATGTTGCTACATCTGAAGTCACCACTGAGGAAGAAGCGATATACAAATCCCAACAGTTAGATCTTATATACGCTCAGTCTGGGATGTTATACCACATTCTTCTAAACACACCATGGTCAAATTATGACCATAGACAAAAGCATGGACCTCATGCCGATGTCATTGTGGGCTCCACCAATGTAAATTCCACAGACTCGATGACAAGACATTTGAAAGAGTTTTCTCTAAACCAGTCTGCAGGAGGGACCGCTTTGTCTATGTCTTCCAACCCCACTCAGTCGATGGATGTACATTCCGTGCAGTCATCGACCGACCCAAATGGTAACTAGCAACCAGGCGGGAATAAGAAGAAAGGACGTAATAATCATAAGGGTGGGAAAAATAATAATAAACCCAAGGACAATGGTAATAATGAGAAGATGAATAATAATGCTAGAGAGGGAAAGAGAGAAAGACGTAAGGTGAAATTTCCATGTAAGATTTGCATAGACAATCACCTTACTCATTTATGCCCCAAACTTGTGGAAGTTCTGAGGCTATTATCTCTATAGCCTATCGTGCTGGAAAATCCTTTCCCACATAACTAGAACATGGCCTTGAGATCCTCAAACGTCGAAAATGCCGCTGGTGGGAGTCAAAACCTGTCATTGCAATACGGCGACCGTTTGTGTATCAATATGGTCAATGTGAAAGTTCATGTAGCCACTCGATATCTAGATTATAGTTCTTCACAGGATATACCTGGTCTAGAATCTCCTCCTCCTCCTTTGGAGTTGACTTTATATATTGAAAAACAAGAGCCACCACCTCGTATTCCGAAAGGAGTAATCAAGAGCTCTACCCACAATCCAAATACTAGATCCACTGATAACTACTCTATTGTTGAGGACCTGGGTCAAACCCGTTGTGCGATGTCAGCTTTGGAGGTACTCTGGATGTGTCCTTCATAGAGGAATTCCTTACTATATGTGTTAGGAGATCTAGAACCTAGTGGCTCTAAATTTATCAAGTTTGGCATCACAGAGGTGAAGCCTCGCTTGTCTTACCATGTGGCTTTCCAAACCCACATGGGGTACTCAAAGTATACCATCAAATGTGTGATTGTTGATGAAGGCACTGCCACTTGTGTGATGTCCCTGATATGTTGGAAAGATCTTGGTTCTCTGACTCTTTCCAAGTCATCGAACATGTTGATTTCTTTTGACAGTCATTCCTTTCTCCCTCATGGTATTCTTCCTGCCTTTCTGGTCCAATTAGGTGGGAAGATGGTAGAGGTGGAGGTCGAAGTAATTGATGCACCTCTTGATTATAACTTGTTACTGGCATGAAATTGGACCTATGTAATGGTCTCCATCATATCGTTCGTCTTTCATACTCTTTTTTTTCCTCATGAAGGGAATATCATGACGATCGACCAATTATCCTTTGCGTGCGCTAGTCCCAATGCATCTGTTGGACCATTGATCTCCGTGATCGACAATTCTCAGTCGAAAACTGAGAATATCGATGTTAGAAATGTGTTCTTTCCTTATGGGTACTTTCGACTTCATGGCACTGATTTACCACATTTATGCCATGTCCAATAGGCCTATTTAGACAGAGAGGTCCATTCCTTTCTGCACTTCCTATTTTAGTGATCTGTGAACCCTACCTTCCTCGACTTTGTCTTGTGAAGGTCAGTCACATGCTGTAATGGTCATGCCACTATCGGCAGTGATATTGTGTATCAAGTTGTTCTTGAATATTTTGTCGATCTCGATCCTGCCACCTCGCCGACGAATGAGGAGGATGTCATTCTTAGTCCCCTGTGGGGCACTTCGTTGTCTTGTTCGCATGACTTCTTCGATGATAACTTTCCCTCCGACAAAGGTATCATCGAAGACATGAATGGTTCCGACATACCTTGGGATGATATGCATCATTGCTCTTATTTTCTCCCAGATCTTGAAAGAATCGAAGAAGATGAATTTCGATCTACTTTGAGTGAGATAGTCGGTCACGTCGTAGTTCCACTTGATACACACAACATTTATTCTGAAGGAAATATGGCGAGTATTTCTCCCACCATCATGATCGATAGCTCTCGTACCCCTGGAAATATTGAAACATGCACATTGGTGTGGATTGTTCACCAGACAAAATCCTGATATACACCAAACTCTTCAAGGAATTTCGATATGTATTTGCTTGTTCATATGAAGAGATGACAGGAATCGACCCCTGTATTGTCAAGCATGATATTAGAACTTATCCAGATGCTAAACCTATTCAAAAACATCTTAGAGCTATCAATCCCTAGAAGGCCCCTGCTATTAAGGCAAAGGTAGAGAAACTACTCAATGTTGGCTTCATCTACTCTGTTCCCTTGACTGAATGGGAATCCAATCCCATTCCTATGAATAAGAAGCAAGGAATCATCCGTGTATGTATAGAATTTTGTGACCTGAAAAAATCTTGTCCTAAAGACAACTTCCCGACACCTTTCATCGAGCAGATTCTCAACGAGTGTGCGGGAAGCAAAGTGTTTTCTTTTATGGAAGGATTTTCAGGGTATAACCAAATTCAAATTAAACTTGAGGATCAACACAAGATGGAATTTATTTTTCCTTGGGGTACTTTTGCATACAGAAAAATTCCTTTCGACCTTAAAAACATCGGAGAAACCTTCCAACCTGCGATGACCTTTGCTTTTCACGATCTTAAGAATATAGTCGAATCTTACCTTGACAATATAGCTTCTCACTCTCATAAGAGAGTGGATCACTCTACACACCTTCGACTTGTTTTTGAAAGATGTTCTTACTATAGAATCCCGTTGAACCCTCATATGTGCATCTTTTGTGTTAGGTCTGGTTGTCTTTTGGGATTTCTAGTTTTTGAGACTGGGATCATGGTAGATCCATTAAAGGTTGAGGCAATACTTCGATTTCCTCTCCCATGCACTATTATACAACTTCAAGGTTTACATGGGAAAGATAACTTTTACGTCGATTTATAGTAAACTATGCCAATATCACTAAGGGTTTCATGCATCTTTTGAAGGACACCCGTTTTATTTGGGATGAGCGAGCCCAAGAGTCCTTCGATGCTTTGAAGAAATCCTTGGTATCGACGCCTCTGCTAAAGTCTCATGACTACAATAGGGATTACTTTCTTTATATCGCCACATCAGAGGAGACGATCGGTATGGTATTGGTTCAGGAGGATGATGATCTCCGCAAGCACATCATCTACTATCTTAGTCAAAACCTAGTTGGTCCTGAGCTTAATTATTCTCACATTGAAAAGATAGCTTTGGCTGTCAGTCACACATTCCAACATTTACATCATTATATATTTCTTTGCAAGGCTAATGTGGTTGTTGATGTCAATCCATTTCAATACGTCCTTACTAGGAGTATCATAGGGGGGAATATAATAAATGGATTGTCATTTTACAAGAATTTGATCTCGATTGCACTTCTGTGAAATCCAAGAAATCACTAGTCTTTGCGGATTTAATATATAACTTTCCACGATTAGATGAGGATGTTATCCATGTTGATTCGTTTGTGGATGAACACATTTTTCTTGTCTCATCGTCCGACCTCTAGTATGTAGACATCGTTCTCTATATTCAAACTTTGAAGTTCCCTCGGCATCTCTTGCGAGATGACCAACAACGTGTAAGATACCAAATGAATAATTATACTATCGTCGGTGACACTTTGTATCACCGAGGAATAGACAATATCCTATGTCATTTTTTAACTCAGGGGGAAGTCGATTCAATCCTAAACAATTACCACAGTGGGGCTTGTGGTGGACATCTATCCGGGCTTACGACAACCCAAAAAAAATTGTGAGCCAGTTATTTCTAGCCTTCTATATTTAAATATTGTATTGAAGCGACTAAGAAGTGTCACCCCTATCAGGTGTTCACTCAGAAAATGCACTCACATCCAGCATCTCTTGACCCAGTCATTACCGTCGGTCCCTTCACCAAGTGGGGGGTGGACTTCATTGATTGAAACCCAACTTTGGTTGGGGGGCATCATCACATTATCGTGTCCATCGACTAATTTACTAAGTCATATGAGGTCATGCATATAGTTAAATCCAATGGGAATACTGTCACCTTCTTCGTATTCAACCAAATTATCGCCCGATTTGGTATCCCGAGTGAGATTTTCACAGATCATGGCAGTCACTTTCAGAATGAAATGATGGAAGAAATAGCATCTAAGATGGGGTTTAGACATGATCATTCCTCTCTTTATTACCCCTAGGAAAATGGACAAGTAGAGGTCATCAATAAGTCTCTCAAGACCATTTTGCAGAAAATTGTTAGCTAGAGTAAGTCTGACTGGCACATTATGCTATATCCCGCACTCTGGGCATACCAAACCTCAGTCAAGACAGACACTGGATTTTCCCCTTTCCAGTTAGTACACAGTGTGGAGTCAATATTACCTATTGAATGAGGAATCCCTTCTATTAAGTTGGCATTCACGCTCCTACCTGAAATTTCCAATCTTGAGTGACGCCTTGTACACCTAGAGAGTCTTGACGAGCAGCATTGAGATGAATCTATGACTATCAAGGCAAACAAAATATGTATCAAGGTATAGTACAATAATTTTGTCTGTCCTCGATTGTACGTCGAGGGTGACTTGGTCCTCTTGTATGATCAATCCAAAGAACCGCTGGGGGAAGGCAAGTTTAAACCCATGTGGCACAGTTCCTATATCGTGCGACATGTCTTAGAAAAAGGAGCCTATGAGTTAGAAGATTATGAAGGGAATATGTTGGTCAAGCCTAGGAATGGGCTCTACTTGAAAAGATATTAATCTTGAGCCCCAAGTTTGGGCGGAACTCTTTGTATACTAATGTAATTTAGTGTATATATCTTTTCCCTTTCTTTTCATCTTCATCTTGCTTATCGATTTTTCCCTTGGTTGGCACATGTCAATGGATCCTTCGGTCTACTTAGGATTCGTAGACGGAGACAGTATTCATACACAAAACTTGGCTTCCACCACGTGTGTGGTTTACTCACCTGAGGTTCTACTGGTGTCTTCAGGTGGCATAAGCCTAGGGCCATCCACGAATAATGTGGCTAAATATAGTGTCATGATAGAACTTTTGTGTGATGCTATCTCACATGGTATTCTCTCTTTAGAGGTTTTCCTGGATTACCAATTAGTAGTATGTCAATTGAATGACAGTTACCATGTGCGTGATCCTACTTTACTTCGACGATTCCTACGGGTACGTCTTTTGGAATGACAATTTGATTTTATTACTTATTATCACATTCCTAGGAGTTATAATCATGTATATGATGCTTATGCTAATTTCGTTTTAGATTGGCATTTTTCACATAAATAAAGCAATGAAAACCATCTCATCAATGTACACATTGTAAATATAATTAAAGACAAAGATCCCTGTTTTATATATATTTCAAAAAATATGGTGTTTATAGTACAAAATTGGGGCTAACACCCTCAATACACATATACAATCAGTACTACAAAATCCACGACATCTACACCTGTGGCGTCGGATGTGTGTCATGGTAAAAACCTACGATGTTTGTGAGACATCGAACACGTCACACCCAAGCTCTGGTCACACCAACCACTTGTCGCTTCCTGGCTTCTGGAAGATCCTCTACCTCAACCATCTGAATCCTATGAGTCAAATGAGACAGGCTTCCCTGCACATTTTGAAGGACTCTCTCAGCTTCTTCTCCTGCCACCTTGTATCTCTGGTGCCCCCAACGATGTCAGGGAAGCTCGTCTAGCCATCGTGGAGCCACGTCTGTGTCACACAAGTGTCTAGTTAGTACTTAAGCATCACCCAAAAATATTTTTGTTCTACTATACAAAAATACAAAAAAATGAAATATTTAAAAAAATTTGACATACCTATGTCCCTGTAGGCGGCCCCTAGTGGGAGTAGCATGTCAGGATCCCCTCTAAATTTGATCCCTGCATAGGGGTAGTCATCCAGAGCAATGACTTGTTGCTACCACTAGTAGAAGAAATCCTCGTTGTAGGGTGTGGGCACCCTACCTCCCCCTTGTCGTCTCATTACCTCGGTCCACCATGCCATGGTTGGATCACGAGGTCCTCTCGAAAGAATATTGACTCTAGTTCCCAAACTTGGAATGCACTCGAAGAATAAACTGCATAAGATAGAGGCCAACCCGAAGTTCCTCTTGCTACCCTATTTTCTCTCTATCAACTGGCTCTTCATATTAGCCATTAGTGAGGTCCACCAATCATATATTGTGGGTCTCAATCACTCTACATCATATAACATGAGAATCCTCGATGCTTGATGCAGTGAGGTCAATCATGTGATCCTGGTAAGCACAAGGACAACAATCTTGAGGCTGAGATTGTTTATCGCTCAGATGGGGAGTTGACTCTCAACCTTAGGAGTCCCCGCTACACAATGAGCATCTATGTACTCCTCTATTTCCATTATTCTCCCTACTCCCCATGATTTGAGGTTTACAACCTCACCTTGGCATGATAATCCAGTCAAAAAGTAGATATCCTCTACTTCAATCCTCAATGGTTGTTCATCAAGGTTGAAGCTTTCACTGTCAGGGTCCTAGTAATCCACAAGCATCTCAAGAAACCTCACATGGGCCCTCATCCCTTTGAGTGACCAAAATTTATATAAGCCACATGTTTTCAAGGCCATTTGGGCCCCTAGATATCTATCCATAGAAGAATCTACCTTTTTGTGCTTCCTTTCCCTCCATTCTAGCACCATCTTGCCAGATAAATGTCAAAATTCGAGTTAGCAACCATATAAGTTATTGATTACAGACTTGTATGCGATTTGATTCATTTATAGTCACATATAGGTTTGGGTATATGCACCCTATAGTTTTCACATTCACATATAACCCAACGTATACAGTACCCGATAAGTGGTAACCCACGTACACCGAGTTACCCAATTTGTGCCCTAATTTACTCAAAATTTGAAACATAATTTAAAAATTTAATCCACTAGAAAGGAAAAGAAATTACCTGGTCCAGACGGTTTTTTGTTTCATATCCTAATGCCCCCACAATCACCAGTTGAATCTCAGAGGTAATTTGGTCCAATTTTCACTATTTGGGTAAAAAGTCAAAATGACATAGTAATTTTTGGTTTTGTTACTATTTATAACATTTTTTACCCACTTTCTATAGTTTAGAGTCATTTTTTCGCCTAATGGAATAATACAGAGGTGGATTGAGTTGGTTTTTGTATTTTTCACCAGGCATTCTTGTGGATTTCAACGTTATGTTGACCATTCGTCACCATGGGCAGGTATTTTCACTACCCAACATATAGAATAGGTATCCATTCCATCATGCGTTTTTGCATTGTCCTATAACTATCACTTTTTATGCCTTAAGTACGAACCCATTTGTTGTGACACGAAACCTTCCATCTGCTATAAGTAGTGTCATTGTCATGTGGTAGAGGCTTACCAAACATGGGAGTCCTAGTTAGATCCCCTGCTTCATTTGGTGCCCATGCAAAGATTTTTTCCATAGGACCAGGAGTCCCTTATAGCTAGTAAATGACTTTATGTTGAGCCTCATTTCTCACTCATAAACATGTTTCCTTATACCTAGAGGACTCCCAACCGAGTTTAAGTTAAGATCTTTTCCAACTCGTCTTCAAAAAGAGAAAAGATTGTCCAGTGAACTTGTCTCTTTCACACTCGTAAATTGGATTTAAAAGGATGTCTATTTGGCACAAGTTTATCCCTTTTTCACACCAAGTAGACTAAATTTCATAAAAAGGGACATTTGTTAGCATTACGTTATGATTGCATATCATACCCTTTCTTGCAGTATTGAGCCTTTAGTCGGTTCTCGCTTTGCATTATAAATCATTTTCCTCAGCAGTTGTTTTGCATCCTCAACCAAGAAGAGCCTCATTTATATCCTTCGCAATTTGTCACCCTATACCTAGGAGGGAACATTCCCCTAAGTGTCCATCTCCCACATGCATCTCTTTTCATTGAGAATAGGTATGTTACACTGTTGGAACTAGTTTTTCTTACTTGCGACACTCATTTCCTCCTTTGTATCATAGCATTCATTTGTTTATGAAAAAACAAAAAAAAGACCGGTGGGGAGGGAGTATTATCTTATATTGGCAGCTGTCATGTTACCTTTAAACAGAGCACAAATTTATTGAGTCCATTTGTAACCATAATATTGGGTTTAGCATGGACTTAGGAAGTTGATCTCATTACAGAGTCTTCTCTACCGACTGGTTACTCTTCCAGTCCCCATGGAGAATGTCATTGATGCCTTCTGCATCTCATAGTTTCATCATCAATTTTATGCTATCAGAGTCTTCCATATGTCTCATGCTCTTGTTCAAAGGATGTCTATCAACCTGTGTCGGCCATTCCTCAGATCTCTTGACTTTTCATGTCATCCATACCCTCATTCTGTCCTAGAATCATGTGATATTGTAGTCCTATCATGCACCCTTGTCCTACTTTCATCATTTGTAGGTAACCTTGAACCCAGCAATCGACATTTCATCATTGGTCATTGACTGGGTGGTTTCCCTTATGTTCTTCGGAAAGACATCTATTCATACATTGGGATTTGTGCAGTGTCTTGGATGCCATTAGCCTTATTGGTTGTTTCCTCACCTTTGTTAGCAGTTTTCCTCATTCGTTGCTATTTAGAGGTTATTTTTCGTGTACCGCTTGCACTTGGCACACGTGAAAGATGCACAAGGTTTTTGGTTCGTGAACATGTTCTTCGTCCGATTTCCTCCAAATCATGAAGCTCTTTCTTTGTCCCTCATGTTGGATGATGAGAGATGCCTTAATGCTCTCCTTTCAACGGGTCTCCTTCCATCGAATTCAGCTAATCTATTCTGTAAATGAGACCTAGAGTTTTATGAGTACCTTTAGGCTTGCAGTCATTAGTGGCAAGTTCTCTCACCATCGACAGTTGGGAATACATCAATGTCTCCTGATCGATGGATTCTTCAAGTGTTCGACACCAACTCTTTTATTCACACCTGTAAGAATGTACTCGGTTGGTTGATACCTACTTTCATTATCGATAGGTTGTCTCGTGTTTGTTCATGGTATACCTCAATGACCGGTAATCAAACGATGTGTCATTGTGTTCGACCTCAACTCATTTATTCATATGATGTAGAATCTCACCCTTAGTGGATTGTGTAGAAGACTTCAAGACATCAGTATGAGGCTGCAGCTTTCCTGATTTGTTGATTCCTTTTCATTGGACCAGTACCTATATAACTTCAATAACCATGGGAGATCAAATTGTACTCCATTGAATACAGATATCTTTAGATTGGTTTTGAGACCGGTTCTACTGGGCATTGTTCGTGAATATGACATCCCTTGGCATGTAACTGCATTTTTTTTCCTATTCATGACCACAGACAATTGTTTTCTATATTTTCACATGGATCTACAGTGTAATTCAAATTGGAATCCATGTATGGAAAGTCAGTGCAGAATGTAATGAGAAACTAGTTCATCCAACTGGTTCCCCATTACTCCACTTCTGGGTTGTTTATAATGTATTTTGGCCGTCGTAGATACTCCTATGACCTCACACATTAGGGGGAATCTGTTATAGGAAGATTTTCCTCACCCTATACAACCTTACACAGAAGGCCTTTTTCCATTTCCCTATGCAGACTTATCATCCCTGTTCATAAATCCCAGAGCTAAAAATACATATTTTTCCACATGTATGCACCTTGCCTACTATACAACATGCGTATATGCAGGGTGCACTACTACAACCCGCGTACATCAGGATTTGTGCCAAAAAATGAAAAATGGAGTCGGGTTTCCATGTCACGACAGGAAATATGTGATCCTTGGCCTTCCATATACTGGAAACATTCTGAATCGGCCCTTCAGTCCATTTGAAGGCTATAAATGGGCCAATTCCAAGCTATGGAAAAGAGGAGAAAGAATTCAACTTTGAGAGAAACGTTACTCTAGAGAAATTATTTACTTCATATTGAGTCTGCATCCCTTTGTCCTTTAAGTCTGAACATAGTGTTCATCCCCCAAGCTCTTCCCTTATTTGATTGAGAAACTCATTGTCTCTCTCCTATGAGCTTGCCTTTGGTGGAGGATTGAAGTAGTGGAGGCCCAGCTGGAAGGAACTTAGTTTCTCAGTTCTTAATCGTGCCAACATGGAAGTCTGTAACATTTTCACTTATGTTGATCATATATTAATAGAAATACTCTTTTCTCGTCCAATTGATATCTTGCAAATATTTGAATTATTATTCCATTGGCGTATTTGTCATGTTTATTAATGGATTATGTTATTGAATGTGCTAACATCATATAATATCACCATATTATTTCTTTGCTTGGTTTTTGAGGACTAATTGCAGGTATATTGCTTTGGGTCAAGTGCTCAACGGTGGACTTCATCGAACATCTGGACGAGGTGGGCCTTTTATATTGTCTTGCTAGCATATTTGTTTACGTAGCATACTTAAGAATAGATTTGATTTCTACATTCATTTCCATCTGTTGTGGTTTACCCTAGCCATAGAGATATTTCCCTCATAACAAACCTACACACAAGAGAGTTAAATACAAAAATATGAATATACAACAAATTAAGATACCCAGACCACTGGTGGGCCCCCTAGACAGTCGTGGCACTACTCCAACGTAATATACAGTAAAAAACTTAGCATATCATTCATGTTAACATCAGAACTGAGTTTTTTTACAGAGCAATTCAAGATAATAACAATATATATAAAAATCATGTGTGTTCATCCTGAGAGACTCTGAGTACTTATAGAGTTTGTAACATAGCTGAGAGAATGAAAATTGAAAGGGTTGACACTCTCCTAAAACAAAAATCCATTAAAATTTGACAAAAGACAACATATTCTCAACAACTTCGTGTGCTCAAAATAGAGGCCAATGCACCTACTCGAATCTAAATGTAATCATCTCCACAGGTGGAGAGCTCGAGCAGGTACAAAACCCATGTTTTGTATTCGCCAAGGAGAGACTGTCGATATTCCAACCCACAACTACAATGAGCTCCAAGGGTCGGATTGAGGGTCGGATCGAGGGCTAAATCGAGGTTTGGATCATGGTTTATACCTTATGTTGATCCATGGAAAATTGGTGGATAAGACCTAATAACACCTTCAAAAAGAGCTAACAAAAGCATAAACTGTATAATCTCCATGTGCAAAAAGGGAATTTGGGCTAAGGAAAAATAGGAAAAACATAGAGTCATCATTTCTCCCATGCCTAAGATTTTTCGTGTCCCTCTGGAAAAAAAAATGGGTCGCCAAACATAGCTATACTTATGAAGGAGGGGGTAGACTATCTTTAGAGGCCTCTCCCTCATGCCCTGGAGACTTTGGCTTAGGCCTCTTCCGATGCTTCAACTGCATCCCTAGACTATGATTGGTGGTAGTCATTTGATCAACCAAACATTGAATATGATTTACCTTTGCTTGAAGGACAACGTTGTCATGGTGCAAATGATGATCCACAGTTTCACGTTCTTCTAGACATTGGATCAGCTAAGAATTTTCTTTTTGCAATTGCTCAACAGTTGGGAATTGATCATATTGTTCAAGGGAGGAAGGCTTAGGATTCTTAGTAAATGTAGAAGGAATTATACATTTGGTATAAGGTGTAGGAATTTGAGGAGAGGGTGTAACAGTGGCCTTTTGAGGAAGACTAGGTGTGACAGGCTTAGACTTGATTTCTTTGGCAGGCTCAAATTATTTTGTAGAATCTTCTCTAAGTTTCTTGTAAGGGATTTCAGGGTCAAAGGACAACTGGATAGGATATAAGGTAGTTGGGGGATTCATATAGGTCTTTCCAATCATCCTTTGAGTGCTCCTATGACATGATTTCCCTTTAAATTTGTTATCACCTCATCTCCTTGAAGGGATTGGAGGAAAAGAGTCTTGCAATTTCTTTTGTTTAGAGCCAATAGGACTTGTAAATAATGGAGGGTCAATAATAGGTTTGTTGCCTTTCTAATCAGATAATGAAATGGGATGAATTGGAGGGTTTGGAGTTTTAGGAGAGTGAGGGTTAGGTGGAGTAACAGTCCCAGGATCGATCAATTTCTTACTTGTTTTAAATGTAATATGGGGGTTTGAAAACTAATAGAGGAAGTCTTCCCAAGTTTTACCTCATTTCTTTAATTCTGAAATGACAAGTAGTTTAATAAGGCCATGATGGAAGAGGTTGTGATGAGGGTTAGCCACATTTTTGCGGACCTGGGAGGATATATTTTTGAGACCTTTCAGAAAAAAAAAGGGAAAATTCAAAGGTTTGATGAATTGAAAATGGGCCAAAAGGAGAAAATGATAGGCTTTGAAAACTAAGTACTTACCCTTGCAGGTAATGAGTCTGGTGATAACAATCAGAGGATTTATTAACTCATATTTAATCCACCCTTTTGAATACCCTTTAGCCCCGAAGATGTTTTGATATTCAGGCTTAAACACCCAGTTGTAACTCTGTGATGGGAGTTGATGTTGCTTGAACCATCGGTCCCCAAATCATGCCAATTTTGCGGCTACAACAATGGACTCTTCAAAGACTGGAAAAACCAATGACCCTACGTGAGAAAATTTCCCATCAAATCCAAGAGAGAATTGAAGGTATATGTCGTCATTGTGCCCCTACATACTGGCAAGGAATGACCCCCAACCCACATGGAGAAAGACTTCTCGGTAGGCTTTGAACCATGGAATGGCCAATAGATCAGCATAGGATGAAGGTTCGTGATGATTTGGCATGGTTGTAGAGCAAGGGATAAGTGAGAGGCCAAAATTGGGTAGAGGATGAGTGATATAGAATAGAGTGCTCTTGCATTAATGAAAATGATATGGATAAGGTTGAATCATGGGTGTATTTTTCATATACAAGCTCCATACGTGGTCATGATTGCACATAATTTAAAATTTGAATGATTTGTACTTGGAGGTTAAATAAAATCGCATAAAATATTTGATCAATGTCCAAGTCGGATACTTGGACATTATGATCATAAAATGAAATCATAAATTTATTTTTCCCTTTTAACAAGTGTAAAAGATAGATACACCACTTTTAGTAATCTTAATTCATCACTTCAACGAATATAATCAAACCCAGTGATCATACCTGAACGAGATCATGAAAATTGCATTTGAAGTTACAATGTTTATACAATACCTTATCCGACACTCCATCCTGTCCTCCATATGGCACTCCATATGGTACTCCATCTGGTCCCTTGTGTAGGTGAAAAGTATACAATAGTAAGTGGGCATTCACCCAAATTACTAAGATTGGAAGATTCTTAGCAGGCATGGTGAACAAGAGGGTGGATAGGATTGTAACATCCATCTTTAGTTTCCTTTTTCATCGAACTATAATTGTTACAAGGAATATTTGAGTGTAAGCATTCTTCCCTTGTATTAGATATACAAATAGATTAAAAAACAGTAAAGTATAATGCACATCAGGCTTATTAATTATACACATAAAATTATGTCAGTAGTATAAAGTTTATCATGCCAATATAAACGACCGCTGATATAATAGCCAGAGATATTGTAAAAAGACAGTATGACAGAATTTGATAGAAATCCTACTTCCTTTTCTCATGGGCTTGCTATACAAATGGGAAGTGTTTAGCATTTTTTATCTCAAGAAACCCCTCCCCCACTCCTAAGTATTGTGACACTTCACAATCAAAGATATAGGAAACCGGTCAATCCTTCCAATAGCCTAATATTTATAGTTTCCAAGTGTATAGATAAATTTCACACATTAGCTTGAAAAGATGGTGTAAAATATGGCCCCACCTATAGGAAATAACATCCTACATATAGTTAAGAAGAGTTAGGCAAGAGAGTATTAATATTATCTTATAGTTTCCAATGGAAACTGAATGGAGTTATTTTACCTTCGCTTAAACATGATGATCCGAATTATTTCCGGCACGAAATGAGAGTAGAGATATAACACATAAATATTTAGAGATATTGCAAGAGAGACAATAATATAACAGAGATATAGCAGAAATAAAACAAGAGTCACAGATATACAGTAATACACGATTTCTATTAACGAAATAAATGTACAGAGACTGTAAAATATAGAGTGAAAGACTCGCTAGAATGGTGGTAGCTTATCTCTGAGAAGAGATGTGACAACTACTCACATCTGTGAGAAGATGATTACAATGAGGCTCTGAAGGCCTTTTTACAATAAGCAAGAATGCCAAAAACCCTATACATCCAAAAAAACCTAACCCTAGGAGATGAAGCGTCAAAAGTCATGTGGGCCCCGTTTGGGTAAGTTGGTGCATCAACTTCCCGGGGTCGTAACTTTTGCATACGATCTCTATTTTAGGCGTATGATATCTCGTTGGAAAGATATATCTGAGAAATACAAATTTTGGGTGAGAAGCATGATCTATGATCCATGTTGCTCCCCATTTTCTCAAAAAGCATTGTTTAGGCCCTGAAAATGGCCCCGGAAGTTAAAAACTGCTAAAAATAGTAAATTACCAAAATTGCCAGAAACATGTTTTGGGCCAGATGGAGAAGGTGGGTGGCCACCAATATCCACCTAGATCAATCCTCCCTCCTTAGGAAGAAATGGTATCCATTGCGTTGAGTTTCCGGGGGAGAGGGGAAAGCGATTGTTGAATCTGAATCTTGGTGATCTGCTTGCCTTGCTGGAGAAGTGGCATTGCTTAGCTTGATGAAGGTTATCACAAACCTTTGGCTGGAAGGTTTGGACCTTTTTAACCATTCTGGCTATTTTAGATGACTGTATGCAGAAGAAATATTTGTGCTTTATTGCAACCTTATCGACCTGCTTCTATTGGATAGAAGGTGCTTGGGCCGAAGTTGTGGTGGTTGCAGTATCATTTTGTTCCCTTTTTGAACAGACTGTATAGAAGATGAATTTTGTAGTATGAGATACTACCTTGTGGCATTGTTTAGGTGGGGCAGTAGTTGGAACTACCTCTGGTATCCTGTAGAGATGACCCCCCAAAGTAATAATGACACTACGGGGTCGAGACTCATAGATAGCATGGCGTTTCCACATATATGGCTGGCCCAAGAGAACATCACATACATCCAGTGGGGCAATATCACATAATACCTCATCCTTGAAGGGTTGGATTCCATATGACAATCGACACTGTTGGCTGACACGAAGATCTTGTCCTTGGCGAAGCCACCCAATGTTGTATGGTTGTGGGTGTGGTGTTGTCAACAATCCCAACTGTTTGACGACCTCTGTTGAGATGAGGTTCTTCTGGCTTCCTCTATCAACAATAAAATGCAGTGGGGTCCCCTTCACCCACATCTGTGAATGAAAAAGGTGCTCCCTCTCTTCTGGATCTGTTGGCTCTTCTGGTTGAATTGTTGTGGTCGTGACAATAGCAGTGGGGTTTGCATCAATGATCTGTCTTTTACCAGTATTTTCAGAATCAGATTCTGAATCAGGGTTTGGCTCCTTGTCTTTGATTTCGGCCACCAATGACTATTTTGAGCGACATTCATCAGTGTTGTGCCAGGGGATTTTGTGGAAATCACACCATTTTTCGATGTCCTTCTTTGTCTTCCTGTGACCCTTCTTTTCCTGTGTCTTGGACTGGTTTTCGAGAAACTGTTTGTTAGGGATGTCTTTGTCATGCTTTGGTTGTTGCATATTTGCAAACCCAAACTCTCGTTTGTTCTGGTGCTTAAAATTATTCTCAATTTTAACAGCATATCGATAAGTAGCACCGAGTGATGAGATGTCCAGAAAATCCATTTTAGTCTGGATGTATTTGTGTAGAGCCCCACGGTATTTCAGAAAGAAATGTCGCTCAGAGTCTTTGATACCCATCTTGGTGCGTAAGGTATGGAAGGTATTGGTGAACTCCGGAACTGCTTGGCCCCTCTCTTTCCGTAGTGTGGTCCATCTCATGTACTGGTCCTCATAGTTGCCAACAGGGTAATATTGTTCCTTTACCACATCCACAAAAAAATACCAAGTGGGGTTGTCCGCATATATTCCAGACTCCTATGTGGAACTCTGCTCCCAGTAGGTTTCCCACCAATGTTTGACATGGGGGAGAGCCTTAAGGAGTGAAAAGGTGATATTTTCCTTATCAGAAAAATTATGAACAGAGAAATAGCCTTCTAGCAGATTTAACCATTTATCTAGGGCATCTACATCTATTTGACCTTCAAATATGGGAATATCAAAATTAACATGTACCTTGAAAGGCGAGGTGCCTCCAAAGTGGTCGCATGATGAAGATGCGCCTGATGCTATTGGCAGGTGTTGAAGGATGTGGGAAAAATCCTCCATCATTTCGTCCCTCTGTCGCGTGAGAGCTTGCTCAAGCAACAGACTGATAGGATCATCTATCGTTTTTATTTTGTTCCTCCATTGAGGGTTTCTTGGGTGTGCGAGAGAGATTGTCCTCAAGAGAGACAAGCTCGAGACCCAACTTGCTATACTCGGACCTCATCGGGGACATGCACTGAAAAACGATCAAGAACAGCCTGCTCTGATACCATTGATCTGAATTATTTCTGGCACGAAATGAGAGCGGAGATATAACACATAAATATTTAGAGATATTGCAAGAGAGACAAAAATATAATAGATATATAGCGGAAATAAAACAAGAGTCACAGATATACAGTAATCCACGATTTCTATTAATGAAATAAATGTACAGAGACTGTAAAATACAGAGTGAAAGACTCGCTAGAATGGTGGTAGCTTATCTCTGAGAAGAGATGTGACGGCTACTCGCATCCGTGAGAAGATGATTACAATGAGGCTCTAAAGGCATTTTTACAATAAATAGGAATACCAAAAGCCCTAGACATCTAAAAAAACCTAACCCTATGAGATGAAGCGCCAAAAGTCATGTGGGCCTCGTTTGGGTAAGTTGCTACATCAACTTCCCAGGGTCGTAACTTTTGCATACGATCTCCGTTTTAGGCGTATGATAGCTCGTTGGAAAGATCTATCCAAGAACTACAACTTTTGGGTGAGAAACATGATTTATGATCTATGTTTCTACCCATTTTCTCAAAAAACATCGTTTAGGCCCTCAAAATGGCCCCGGAAGTTAAAAACTTTTAAAAATAGTAAATTACCAAAATTGCCAAAAACATGTTTTGGGCCAGTTGGAGAAGGTGGGTGGCCACCGATATCCATCTAGATCACATGCATACTTCTTTTCAGTCCTACCTACAAGTAATGTCGTACATTAGGACAAGTTTTAAGATCAAAAATTGATATTTATTTATTGTTTTTCAAATCATCACCCTCTCTAGGTAGAATTCCCCGCTTCCATCAAGCATGTCCAGTACTCCGATGAGTATACCTAGTCATACCATAGGCTGGTACCCACTACCAATAGACATGTTCAGTATCCTAATGGGTTAGCCTCTTACACCCTTTTTATAGTAGAGACTGATCCTTAAAACCATCTTTAAGATTTGTATATAAATGTTTCTTTTTGCAAGGAGATGGGGAGGCAGCTCTAAAAATATTTTTTATGGACTAGGATGGTATTTGAGTTGGAGGATGATTCTTCTTTATGCATTTCTTATAGACTGTCTTGATAAAATAGATACTTAAGTGGGTGTAGCCAATACGAACATATGGTATAGTCAAGCATTTTAAATGTGTGGTGGATGGTACCATTGGAAAATAAAAGAAAGGTATCTATAGTCCCTACTCGTTTTCTTCCATTTAAAGTTATATTGATGTTTCTATGGTTAACCGTTAATCAGACCTTCTTGCTACTCTTTCATAAAGATACTTTACTCACCTACTCAGGGTTCTGGATGGATTGTACTAGTAACCTCTAGGTTTGATAAGACAAAATGCCATTTCCTTATGTCCTCTAGTGGTGGAGGTTATGATAAAATTCCATGAAAGATGACTTGAGAGAAAGGAACATAGAAATCTTGTAAAAAGACTAAAAATGGATAATTTAAAGCAAACCATTTTTAATCATGATAAAAATATTCATTATTCAATTGGTGCTTAAGAAGACAACTGAATTTTAAGTATAGCAGCATCTTCTTTTGAAGTAAAATACTTCCCTTTTTGTCTCCTTGGAGTTGTACACTTGTTTTTAGATGAATACCTCCAAAAATTTCCTAAAACTATTTGTCAAAAACCATACTCTAAAATATTTGCATGTGTACAACATAAATAAAAATGTTTCAAGAATAGGGGGAAGGAAAATAAACTTCCTCATCCACCAAGGCCAATGCCTTGTCGACTAACATGACTTGTATAAATTTTTCTTTAGAAATGGGTCTGTGGTAAAGTTTAAGTCTATGTCCATTCACTACAAAAGAGACTTGTCCATCATAAATTGTTTTTATCTTCACAACCCCATTATCAAACATAGTAACCACTTCATAAGGACCCAACCATCGAGTGGTAAGTTTTCCTTTAAAAGTTTTAAATCTTGAATCAAACAATAGGGCCCAATCTCTAGGTTGAAATTGCCTGTTTTTAATGAATTTATCATGCCATTTGCTTCTCTAGTTTTGAACTAAGAGTGTCCTTTAGATAGAATCATTTCTAATTTCATCCAATTCGTTCAATTGTAGGACTTGTTTTTTTTGTGCCTTGTCTAAATCTAATCCCAATTGTCCATCAACACAAAATTTTCTTGCTTGGAATTCAATAGGTAAGAGTACTTGTTTTCCATAAACTAGTTCATATGGGGTATGTCCAATGGTATTTCTCCATGTGGTAGGATATGCCCACAAAGCCTTTAGAAGTCTATTAACCCAATCTCTATGGTGTAGTTGGAAATTTTTGGTCAAAATATTTTCCAATACTTTGTTTGTTGATTCCACTTGGTGATTAGCTTGTGGATGGTATGGAGAGGACTTACGATGCTTTATCCCATATTTTATGTTAATTCCTTCATCAACTTAGAAGTAAATTGTGTACCCTAGTCCATGACAATATCACGAGGAACACCGAAGCGGGTAAAATTATCTTCATAAATAAACTCAAAAACAGATTTTCAGTAACCCTAAACAAGGCTTTTGCCTCTACCCACTTAGTGACATAATCTATGCAAACAACAATATAGTTCTTCTTATGAGACATGGGGGAAATTGTTCTAACAAAATCAAGGGCACATTTCTCAAAAGGTTTTATCATAACCTGGGTACATAAAAGAATTTCATTGGTTGATGTGGGTCTTCCTATCCTCTGAAAACTATCGCAACTTCTTACATATTTGGCAACATCCTTAAAAATGATAGGCCAATAGTAACATGAATGCAAAACCTTGGATGTTGTACGTTTATCGGAAAAATGTCCACCACATGGTCCGTCATGACAACTTCATAGGATTTCTGCTATCTCATCTTCCCAGACACATCTATGAATAATCAAATCTGGTCTAGTACAGAAAAGGTCATGGCCAACCGAGGAGTAGTTATCACTTTGTGTTATAATTCGACGCTTTTCATGAGGCGATAAATGAGCTGGTAATTTTCTAGTGGCTAAATAATTTGTCATATCTACAAACCATGGGGTGTTTACGAATATGGTGAAGAGATGCTCATATGGAAAACTATCATAAACAGGAATACTATCACCTTCATGATAAATGCAAGAGAGAAAATCAACTACTAAGTTCTCTTTTCCTAGTCGGTCAAGGATGGTGATATTGAACTCTTGTAATAACAGGAGCCACCTAGTTACTTGACCATTGGTAATAGGTTTGTTCATGAGAAATCTAGTGGAAGAGTGATATGTATGTACAAATACCTCATATCCTATGATATAATGGCAAAATTTGTTGATGGCTTGGACGACTGCTAAGAATTATTTCTCAGTGACTGTAAAGTTTATCTCAACAGGGGTCAATTTCTTACTCACAAAGTAAATGGCATAGGATTGTTGGTCTTGTTTTTGTCCTAACACTCCTCCTATTGTAGTATCAGAGGCATCAATGGATATATGGAATGGAAGGGACCAATTGGGTCCTCTAAGAACTGGTGCCATAGATAATTTAGCTTTTAGAGTTTCAAAGGCAGTTTGAAAATGGTCAGTCCAAAGAAAGTCAACGTGTTTTGTAAGCAATCCAAACATTGGTGCAACAATCTATGTAAAATTTTCAATGAATCATCGGTAGTATTTGGCATGTCTAAGAAATCTTCTCACCTCTTTTTGAGTCTTTGGAGGTGGGAGTTTGACAATTACCTCAATCTTAGCAGGATCCACTTTAATCCCTTCAGATGAAACATGATTCCCTAAGACTACTCCTTTAGTCAAAAACATTTTACACTTATCATGACTTAAGGATAAATTCATCTCTTGACATCTAATGAGAACTTTCCTTGGGTTGTCTAGGGCTTCTTGAAAAGTATTACCATATAATGTAATCGTCCATATACACTTCGTCATAGTCATGAATGAGATCAAAAAATATCCCTAATATTGCTCGTGTGAATGTGGCGGGAGCATTACACAAACCAAATGGTAGGACCCTATAGGCATAAGTGCCCCAAGGACATGTGAAACTAGTCTTGTCCTAATCCTCGAGTTCTATTAGATTTTTATTGTATCCGCTATATCCATCAAGGAAGGAAAAGTATCATTTTCCTAACAAGGTATCCAAGACTTCTTGGTCAATGAAGGGAAGAGGAAAATAACCCTTAAGAGTGGCGTTATTAAGTTCCCAGAATTCAATACGAATTATCCATTTTTCGGTTACTTTATTTGGAACCACTACAAGCGAGGATACCCATTTGTTGTCAGAAATTGGATAAATAAAACCGACATTCAATAGTTTTTGTATTTATTCCTTTACTCTATCTTTTAGTGCCAGATTCATCCTTCTCTGAGGTTTTCGAACAGGTGTTACTTCTACCTGGGTATATATATGATGAATTCATGTGTCGGGGTTTATACCCCTCATATCAGTATGTTTCCAAGAAAATGCTCCTAATTGGTCCTTAAGGGCGTTCACTATTTTTTCTTGTTGATCTACATCTAGTCTGGAATTGATATGTAGGAATTTTCCAAGACTAATATCATAAGGCATGGTATAAGATAAGGCAGATTCATCTATCTCAAAGATAAAATATGTTGAAGATGGAGTTAATGGGTCCAATTTTTCTTGAAATTCTTCACCAAACATATACTCAAATTGGGAAAAAGATCCAGGAAAATCAACACATGTGATTGCAGAAATGAATTGATTTAGCACATTATCTGTTGGTTGCTCCTAAAGTTACCATGAGTGAT
The DNA here is from genome assembly GCA_009831015.1 of Picea engelmannii. NCBI lineage: Eukaryota > Viridiplantae > Streptophyta > Pinopsida > Pinales > Pinaceae > Picea > Picea engelmannii. The sequence continues at coordinate 53,022 of ML796005.1, read as the reverse complement.
CGCTAGGAAACATAAGTTCTTCCCAGTTTTCATTCTCATATGGGCATTCAAGCCACCATAGATTATTTATAACATGTTGATTTGGTGGGTATATGGGAAGTTTCTTCATAGAAAGTCCATTAGAGATAGTCATTTCACCTTCTCTATAGCCAATAAATGCATTGGTTGTGGCCAACCAAGGTCTTCCCAAGCTAACGAGATGCCCTTTAGTAGGATCTTTTGAATGAATGACAAGGAATTCTATCGGATATTCCCATGATGCTAATGTGACTATGATATCATCCAAGATCCCTTCAGCTATAACTTTTGTCTTATCTATTAATTCCAAAATAGTTGGGGTAGGTCTAAGGAAGTGTTTCAACTGTAATTATTCTAAGGTAGTGACAATCATAACATTAATGGTTTCCCCTAGTTATATTAGAGTATTTCCAATGGGAATATTATTAACGGTTATCGTTACCACAAGATTCCCAGGGTTTGCATACTTTGTGACCCTAGGATGCTCTAATATGTATTCAGACAACTCTCCTATTAGATGTATTGTTAGAGGATCTTTTTGTTTCCTACCTGGATTTTTGATACACTGTTCCTTGATTACCTTACTATAAATTGGAATATCCTTTATGGCTTGTAATAGGGGAATTTTGACATAGATATTCTTTAATTCATTTATAATGTCAAATTCCTATCGAATCATTAGTTTTTCAATTGCTAATATCTCTGGATAGGGAGGGGATTTTGTAGTTTTCCAAGATTCACTTCGGGGAATCTTTTATTCTTGATCTTTGGGAATAATAACATCTTCCCACTTAGTGTCATTCATGGGTTGGTCGATATTTTCATATTCTTCTTCCTCCCAGATGAATACTGAAGGATTTTGTTTATCCAGAACTTTCCCTAACTAGGAGAAATAACACGTGTCAGGAAAGTTTGCAACTCAACATTATGAAAAATTTGAGTTGGTTTATTATTCGAGTTAGGCACCAATTATGTTGGTCTTGGGGAATTTTCATTTTGAAATTGTTGAGGTTGTTTTGGAATAGGAGGTAAATGTGGAGGGACAAAACCTAGAAAAATTTGTTGGATATTTGGTGGAAGCTGTGGGTAAGGATGAGTGGGCATAGGAATAGGTGGATCTGAGTGTTCCTCTAGGTATGTCCTCCTCTCCATCCTTGTAGCAAAGGATGGTGTGAAGCATAATGTGGAGACCATTTTTTCCAATTTGGTGACTTCCACTGTTGTGCTTTTTGGTAATAAGGTGGAGATTGAGGTGGTGGATTCTGGTACATAGGCTTACTCCTAGGCTACCATGGCCTTCTAGGTGCATAAGAAGATTCCCTAGGTTCCCCACTTTTATAAATGGCTAATAAATAGGGAAGTGATGGGAATTTTTCTATGGGATGATCTTCAATACAGAAGCCACAAACTGAAATGTTGTCTAATGGGAATTCCCTTGAGGAATGCTTCTTCCTTCACCTTGGACAAAATATGAAAATTGTTGCATTCTTTTCCTCATGTTTCTTCTTAATATTTAAGGTGTCCAATTGGGGATCTATTGTAATTAAAATATCACTTTTAAAATTTTCTAATAGGCTTCCTATTTCTATCCTTGTAATCCCACCAGAACTAACTCCTTTTTAGTTTCTACTATAGGGATCTCGAACACCCTTTCCAGTTTTATCCCTGCTTCACGAGTAGTTTATACACATCTCACAAATCACAATGAATGGTTTATGGGAGATATCTTCTGATGCCATCAGGTTAAGTGTTTCCAGATATTCTTCCAAACTTCCTTTAAGAAAAAGAGTTATGATTTCATCATCTGGAAGGTCATGATATTTCGATTTTTGTGAAGCATAGGCAAATCATTCCATGTAATCTTCGAGACTCTTGTCTTCTAATTGTTGAACTTTAAATATATCATTACAAGAATCTTTATATTTGCAATATTATTGGTATTTCCTAAGGAATATGGTCTTCATATCTTCCCAAAATCTGATACTAGACTCTCCTAATTCCATGAACCATCTAAGTGCATAATCCTTAAGAGTGGTAGGAACTATTTTAATTTTTTAGCATCTTGCAAGTAGTTACAACTTCTACACAAGATGTCAAACTCAAACAGGAAGGTGTCTGGGTCCTCATTTCTCTCACCATAAAAGGTAGGTAGTGCGAAGAGTGGAATATATGAGTTCCAAATATGATTCAGAAGATTATGAGCATGCATATGTTGAGCCATCATAGATTCCCAAGTGGGCACAGACCACACTACATGCATCAAGAGACCTTGTGGGGGATCTAGAAGATCAAAGGAGGATGATGTGTCAGTTTAAGGATACTCATCATGCACTTGTAGCTACTAAACCAATGATTCACATGCATTTCTATACGGTTCTAGATTCATACCTACATACCTAGGCAAAGGATATAGGGAATCCCTTCTAGGAAGTCGCTATGCGGGAGGAGTACAACTCTCTCCTCAAGAACCAAACTTGGGATTTGGTTCTGTTTCCTTCAGAGAGGAATATTTTCATATGCAAATGGGTCTACAGGAACAAGAAGCTAGCATACAAACAAGTGATAAAGTATAAGAAAAGAATGGTTGCCAAAGGTTTTTAGTAGATCAATGGGATAAAGTATGATGAGATATTTGATCCCATAGAAAAGATGGAATCCATCTAATTGGCCCTTTCCATTATAGCATCTAGGGAGTGGGAATTTTACCAAATGGATGTGAAGAATTCCTTTATTCATGGGTATCTCTAAAATAATATTTACACGGAGCAACCCCAATGGTTTATACATAACTCATCCTTCATATTCCAAGTGAATAATTCACTCTATGGCCTCAAGTAGGCACCTAGAGTATGGTATACGAAGATGGATTCCTACTTTTTTCTCATCATTTTGTTAGATTAAAATCATATCCAAGTAGCTACATGTTGAGAACCTCAAACTCCTTATTGATCCTAGTTATCTATGTTTATGACCTTATGATCACAAGAAGTTTGGCCTCAACAATTGTTTTGGTCAAATACATTCTCCACAACAAGTTCTCTATGATGGACATGGGTCCACTACACTATTTCCTTGGTCTCTAAATTAGTCAGGATGCTTCAGGCACTTTGGCTTCAGAACTTTATCATTGATCTTAGCATCTAGTTCAACCGTTCAATTCTAATTTGGTGTGACAATCAGAGTACACTCAATTTTTGCAGAGACCCAGTGCAATGACAACTGACCAAACACAACAAGATCCATATGCATTAAATCGGATATCTAGTACATGATATGATCATCTATTTGCAGTATTTTCCATCCTCCAAACAAACTACAAACATCTCCACCAATACATTTATTGAGCAGAAGTTCCACTTCATGCACGATCATCTTGGAGTGAAGGACACACCCTCTTAGCACTTGTCTTTCCTTCTTCATTTTTGATGCGGTGTACTTTGAGGGGGGGGCGGTTCGATGAGGTTTTATTTTTTCATTGTTTATTTCTTATATGCATTGTACAATGGGTTGTCGGGACCCATTCATCATGTACACCATAGTAGTGTTTAAGGGGGGTGTTGGAGATATTACACACTCACCTAGGTAATTATTTTTCTAAGGTTGATAGTCCAATGTTGAGGGTGCTTCCATAGATGAGAATGCTCTCTCTTGAGAATATTTCCCTACAAAATAGGGTGTCTTCTCTCTTCATTTCAAAGTCATTTACACCCCATTTAGACTAGTGGAGGTCACTCATGCATGGAAACCTCAGTTTTATCACCAGCAATTGCATGTTCACCTCGGTTTTTACCAGGAGTGTGAATATCTCATGCATGTGGCCAAGAGGGTGCATATATTTTGTTTTCATGTGTTTCTCTCACTTCCACACGTGTGACTCAATTAACGGATGATTTCATGGACGAGTTAACTAGTACTAGGTGGTAGATTACTTCAGTTTCTATTAGCGAGTGTTAATATCTCTCTAGATCACTACTATGGAAACTTCACTTTTGAAAGGGGAAAATTTTCATAAGGCTTCAAATCTCTTGCTCCAACTTAGTTGTTGTTGAGAAAGATATCTTTGGAAAATATGACTATGTTAACAAAGGTACATTTTATGATTTTACCTCTTTATGTGCACATTTACTTTTTATGACTCATGATGTTATTAGAATGTTTTTTTTATACAAATTGAAGAATATCCAGAGGATATTGCACTGATATGATTTCTAGAAAAACTAAGACATGAACAGAAAAGAATTTTGAACAGAGAGTGTTTGAAAACACAAGTATTCCAATAGAGGACGAGCACCTTTAGTAACCACTCACACAACTAGATCAAAGATAAACACACACATGTTTTGACGTGGTAGAACCCCTATGGGGAAACAACCATAGCCCCATCCAATGCGGCCACTTGAAGCAGTTTATTAATGCAAAAGAAAGAGATTACAAAAATATTTTACAAGAGAGTTCTCACAATCAATCATTGGAAAATTACCCTCCATGCTCTTTAAACAGAGATCATGGACCAATCGGATGTTAAGCCATGGATCAATGGCCATTAAGATTGAGGATAATATGAACCATCAGATCACTCTATGTCAAGAACATATCATGACTTTCCGATTTCCTAACTACAAATGCATACTAATGCATACTAAAGAAACGCATGTTTACCTAATGATACATTAGAACAAGTAGATCTTAACTAACTCCTAAGTGTGTAAATATCCTAACATCCCCCCTTAAGAAAAAATTGGGATAGGATTGAAGGATTTGCAATAGTGACACAATAAGAGAAGGAAGGAGGCATTAGAGACTATCCCCCTTGATGACAACTTCTTAAATTTAACTCCTAACATAGATCAAAGTTTGGAAAACTTCACTTCTATAAGAGACTTTGTGAAAATGTTTGCAACTTGATCTTCTGTAGGGAAAAAGAGCACTTCAATAACTTGATTATGAATGAGCTTTCTGATGAAGCGCATTTTTATCTCGATGTATTTGTTGTGTTGATGTTGAATTGGGTCTTTAGTGAGCTTGATGGAACTTCGATTGTCGCACCAAAGGCTAGTCGGATGCTACTGTCGGAATCCAAACTATGAAAGAATTTGTCTAGTCTATAAGACTTCCTGACTTGCATTTACCATTGCTTGGTACTTTGCTTTTGTTGAATAAAGTGCAATAGCATGTTGTTTCTTACAAGCCCAAGTGATAGGTCCTAAACCAAGGCTGAAAACATAACCTGCAGTAGACTTCTAATCATCAGCTTTGTCGATCCAATCTGAATCAATGAAGCCAACCAATAAAGCATCCCCCCTAAACTGTAATGTATCATGAAATGAATTGTACCACAGACATAGTGAAGTATCCTTTTATTTTCTTTCCAATGGCTTTCATGGGGTGTTTTCATATACCAGGAAACAATACCAACAACAAAGGAAATATTAGGATGAGTATGAGTCAAGTATAAGAGGATACCAACTAACTGATGGTACAAGGTGGCATCAACTTCGGGAGGAGTAAAGGTGGCAACAAGGTTGACTCCAAAATGAAAGGGAGAAGGGTATGGTTTACAATCATCCATGTGAAAGAAATGAAGAAGGTCACAAGCATACTTAGATTGGGAAAGAAAAATTCCTTCATTGGTTTGCAAAACTTGAAGGCCAAGGAAATAGTGCAAAAATCCTAAGTCTGACATTTCAAATTTCTTCTTAAGATTGGTTTTCACATGGTTTGAAATTTTTGAGTCACTACCAATAAAGATAAGTTCAACAACATAAAGGAAAAGGATTATGATATGGCTTCCTACTTTATTGGTATAGACATTAGGATCATAATGGCATCTAGAGAATCCAATGGAAATAATAAAGCTGCCCATTTTGGAATACCAAGCTCGGGGAGCTTGCTTAAGACCATAAAGAGATTTCTTAAGGTGAAAAACAAGGCTAGAGTCATTCTAGACATAGCCAAGAGGTTATTCCATGTTGATTTCTTCTTGAAAATCTCCATGCAAGAAGGAGGATTTAACATCCATCTAATGGACCTCCCATTTATGTGAGGCAGCAAGGGAAAGAACAAGGAATATAGAATTATTTTGGCTATAGGGGAAAAGGTTTCATTATAGTCAGTTCGTTCAACTTGGGAAAATCATTTGGAAACTAATCGAGCCTTGTGTCTTTCAACACTTCCATATGATGCATACTTAGTTATGTAGACCCATTTACATCTGAAAAGTTTTCTTCCATTTGGAAGAGGTACAAGATCCCAAGTATCGTTTGCAATTAAAGAACGATACTTTTCATTCATTGTTGTATCCCAACCTGGATGACCTGAAGCTTTTGCAAATGTCTCTGGATCATGAGTCTCTGAAACTTGAGCCAAAAGAGAAGAGGCTCACTGGAATTGTGAACGTGTCTGACGTTGATCTAAAGGATCATGACAAGATCACCAATTGATTCTTGTGTTGAACGAGCCCATCTAGGAAGCAGTGGATCTGGAGCCAGTGCTAGTTCAGGTTCAAAGGAATCTTCTGGAGGAATATGAGTAGGAAGAGGTGTATTTTCATGCTTTTTGTCATCATCTGAAGAACAAAATAGAATAGGAACAGAAGAAGGCACAAACATCGAAGATGGATTGCAGGATGAAGAAGACACAAATGTCGAATTAGGCTCACAGGCCAAAGAAGGCACAAGTGCCAAATTAGGCTCGCAGGCCAAGATATTTTCATCAAATTTAACATCTCTTCTAATAATAATTTCATTACAATGTGGTTGAAGAATTCTATGACCTTTTACATCTTCCAAATAACCAATAAATATACACTTCTCACTTTTAGGCTACAATGCTTTACTTTTCTCATCAGGAATGTGAGCCCATGCTATATTTCCAAATAAACGGAAGTGACTTACATCTAGTTTAATTTTAGTCCAAGCTTCTTCTGGTGTTATATTTTTAAGAGACTTTCTGGGAATGCGATTTACTATGTAATTTGCACAATTGATGGATTTTTCCCAATACTTTATACTTAATCCCTTAGATTGGATCATACAATTAGCCATTTATTTTAATGTGCGGTTCTTTCTCTCAGCAACACCATTTTATTGCGGTGTATATGGAACAGTGTGTTTCATTTGTATGCCATGTGTAGTGCAGTAACTTGTAAAATTATTGTTCACATATTCACCTCCATTATCTATTCTTAACCTTTGAATTTGATGTCCATATTTCTTTTCTACAAGGGCCTTTTAGGCCAAAAACTTGTCAAAAAATTTTCTCTCAATTTTTAAGAAGTAAGCCCCAAGTGCGTCTGGAAAAGTCATCAATGAAAGTTAAGAAATACTTGCACCCAGAAAAATAAGGAGAAGAAAGTGGACCACACAAATCACTGTGAACAAGATGCAAAGGGATCGAGGTGTGCCAAGAGGCACGTTTGTCAAAATTGTCCCAATGATGTTTGCCAAGAACACAACCGACAAAAACACCATCTTTGCATTAAACAGGAGGAAGACCAGTCACCATATGTTGATTACATAGTTTTTCCAATGAGTGATATTTTAGATGACCAAACCCCTCATGCCAAATTTTTCTCAAGTCATCGCTATGAGAAACAAAAACTGATAAAAAAGATGATGACACAAAGTTGTCAAACTTGTATAGCCTGGTAATTCATCAGCAATTCTAGTTTCAAGAACATGCTTAGGATATTTTAAATCCTTCATTACAACTTGGTGAGGTTAAAACTCGACGGTTTTACCTTCACTTGAATGAGTGATTTGATATACCGATAGAAGGTTACAACAAAGACTTGGAACACATAATACATCATTGAAATGACCATTTTCTACTTGAATTGTTCCAGATCCTACAACACTAAGAGATATATCATCCCCAACAAATATTTTCTTGGTGTTACATTCATTTAGAGAAACAAATATGTCTTTATCCTTAGCCATATGATAAGATGCTCCAGAATCAATAATCCACTCATAAGAAGAAGAAGTAGAAGTTGTATTGAAGGAGAAACCAGAAGCAGAAAGTGCATGTCCATGAGAAGAAGAAGAAGAAGTAGAATCAATACTGATGTTGTGCTTCTTCATCGTTGCTTCTAAACCTAGCATCTTCTTGAAACATTTGGACTTATCATGACCATGTTTATCACAAAATTTTCAATGTTTGTCAGTCTTCTTATTTTTATATTTTGCTCCTTTGTCACCATAGAAGCGGAAGTTATCTGAGTGGGTTTGAGACCCTTATGTTGCTTGTTGTTGTGGAGAGGATGTTGCTTCTTGGGATTCTTGGGTTTATCTTTCTGATGGACGACTAAAGTTTTGTTGGAGGTACCTGTAGTGTTGATCACTCCAAGTTGTACCATCTTATCTTTCTCTCTAATCAAAGCATCATAAAAAGATTCACGAGTGGGGTTTTGATAAGTTGTCCCTAGAGCCTCTTTCATGGCATAAAATGTAGATACAAACACAGAATATGCAATACCTAGCTTAGAAAGAATAAGATAGATGCAACACTCTTCATCCATCTTTATCTTACATTCTTCACATAAAATTCTGAGTGTTTTAAACTTAGATAGACAATCTTCAATGTAAGAAAAATCACTTGGACTTAAAGTCAGTACTTGACTTTCTAACTATTTTGCTCGAATAATATTGTGTTTACCAAACACATATTCAATGTTTTCCCAAGCTTCATCAGATCTATCAATTTGTTGAAGGTGGAATATTAAATCAGGAGAGATGGACATTTTGATTAGTCCATGTACTTCATCATTCCTATTAGCCCATTTGAATTTCTTATTAGCATCAGTAGTTTTTGTTTCCTTTCCCAAGGTAATCTGGTACAAACCTTTACTTCTTAATAAATCCTCCATATGGGATTTCCATTAGAAGTAGTTGGTGTTGGTAAGAAAAAGATTACTTGAAGAATCCATATTAAATATGTAGATAATGTGGATTTAAAAAATGAAACTGATTATCTGGATGGAAAGATCTCAAAAACTTAGGCGATTTTAAAAAAAATGGCATTGAAAACGGACTTCGGATGTGAAAGTTATGCCCTTTTAAAAAAAGGCATAAATGATAACCAAATGACCACGTGATGGTCTTTATGAAGTGACCCACTTTTATAAAAAGAAGTGGGGGTCACTTTTACAATGAAGTTACTTTATAAAAGAAAATTTGCATGCAAAATAAATAACTCTAAAATAAAATATTAAAGCTATGTATAGTGATTCACTTTTATACTTGAAGTGAGATACACTTTACAATGGAGCATGAACCTTTTTTTTTTAAAGTAACAAAAAGAGAGACTTGAACTCAAGACCTCTTACTTAATAAGTAAAATTTTAACCAAGTGCGCTAGCAACATGGATGATTTTAGGGGCTAAAGTTTTCTCATGGGTTAATTTTCCAAGGTTTTTCCCAAAACAATATTCGCTATTCTCAAAATGATTCGCCCAAATTCTATAGGATAAAATTATTTTTCCTTAAAAATCATCAAAATTTTATACAAACTATACAAAATCTTTATACATCTGAATATTGAATATTTTTACAAAATATCGCCAAACATTTTATGGTTGGCACATGAAAGATTAGTAAGATTCGCTAAGGCTTCTACATTTTGAAATAAATATTCATCCTTAAAATCATCCTTGGCTAGAAAAACATATTGTATTGTTTAGCAAGAAGATTGGGGGTGTTGTTGTTGAAGATGGCCTTGGAGAGCGTGCTAAAAAAAAAATTGTCACACAAGAAAAAATTATCACTTCTCGATGATAACAAGGGGTTGTGTTGTTGAATATGACCTTGGAGAGCATGCTAAAAAAAAACCTTTTCACAGAAGAAAAAATTGTCTCTTCTCGATGACAACAAGGGTTAGATCTCGGTTAGTTTACTCGGAAAATGCACATTTTCCGAACTGTTTCTAATTTTATGAGATTGCACAGGGAGCAGGGAAAAGAGAATATGCATGTAGTGTCCCCAAGGCCGAGCCCCCCCGTTACAAATCATGATATATGCAATGTATTGTAAAAATGTTCCATAGGCTGGTGAGCCAAATTTTGTATAAGCTGGAAGGCTTATGTGGTTGTTAGGCCAGGAAGCCTAAGTGTTGGAAGGCCATGAGCCTATTGATGTACTTGTATGTATGCAGATCAATTAATAAAATATAAACACCGCTAGTGCATACTGACCACGATGAATGAGTGATGGGGGACTGAGCGTCCACAAAGTGGGCAAGGAACTAGGGGATGGAAGGTGGGAAAGGGGCTGAGTGATGAGCCTAGGGGCTAAGCCTAGGGGGATTAGGCCTGGAATAATATTTTAGTATTATTTCCTAAAAAGCCATGTGCACATTATTTTATCCTAAGTCCTTTTTGAAGGACCCATGATTCCCCAAGTGGTGGGAGGAAGGCGTATGGATGGAATGCATGCAGTTCCCAGGGTGACAAGTGTCAACCCTAGTGCATGCAAATAAAACAGAGAAAGTAAGCCAAGAGGGGGACACTCTCCTCCATTCTGAACCAAACCTCTGAGCATGGAACCAGTACAACCTCTGTCGCATATCCTGATTCATCTTTGAAACCATTAAGTTGTGTTTGCCTGAGGAAAACCGTGTAGACCATGTCCAAAGCTGTGAGTTTGCGTCCGTTCCAGGAAATCCCGGGAGAGAATTTCCTTAACTGGAATTCCTTGTGTTGAACTCCAGTGGAAGAATCCTTGTGGTTGGTGAAAAGGCTGGGCTAGCCTGTGCATGGAGCCTGTTCCGAAATCATGCCGTGAGATCATCCAGTGATTGCTGAACCATTTTTTGGAAGCATTGTCTGTGTTTCCTGTGGATTGTTGTGACCACGCAATACTGGACTGCGTGAGGCTTGTTGGCCTGTGAGAAAATCCTCCAGGTGAGATAGTGCACAGAGGGAGAAGAGAAATCCTGGAAGGAACCCTGTAGCTTCCATAGAGCCCGGAGAATTCCGGTCCGGTCTGTTCCTGTAACCCAAGGTAAGGGAGACTGGCAGCCTAAGGACTGTCTAGGTGACAGAGAAGGTGCACTCTCCTAGGGTGGAATAGGCATGTGGGGAATGAGGGCCTGTGGGCAGTGAGCATGGGAGATTCCTGGGAGAGATTTCTTCCTGGTGTTGTGTATGTGTTATCTTCCCTGTAACCTCAGCCTAGCCTAGGATTCCTTTCCTTGGGGTGGAGCTCGGTCCCAGCTCGGGGGTGACCCACTATTGAGCTGATGAACAGTGTGGTCTAAGGCTGGGAGGTTCGTGCAAGGCCTGCACTTGGTTGGTGAATTCTACAGCTGTTCAAAGATAAGTATCTGAATTATGTTTTTATCACATTTGGCATGACTGTGTTGTTCATGTATCATGTTTTCCGCTGTGTAAATGAGTTACTGTTGAATGCTATGGCTTGTTTAATTGTAGCAGTAACTTATATATTTTACTCTGAGAATTAAGTGTGTTTAATTGTGTTTAAATGCATGTGCTTATAATTCCTATACCAATTATGTAAACATTCATGTATAGAATGGTAATTTAGGGGTTTGGAAACCTGGGTAGTGTAAAAAGGGTACACTACAAATTGGTATCAAAGCCAAGGTTTCGACATTGGGAATAGATGGGCCAGTTGAGTGGTCTTTGGACAGAGGGTTAGAGGAGAAATTGTGTTTGGAGGACTAATTTCGGACCCTGGTATGCCCCGGAGTGTATAGGAGTTTAAACGCAGGAGAATCATGAGTCGTAATATCCCTGTGAGATTACCTATCAACCGTCCGAGTTGATAGAAGTTGCACAGGATTTAAGTCTTCATGGGTAGAGGAGAAGTCCCGGAGAGGTGTCGGGATATTAGAAGTCAAGAGAATCAAGACCTTGTGATTCTTGAAATCCCGAGGAGGGATCATAGCCATGAATCTTGGGTGGACACATGTCAGGAGATTCCGTAGAGTCAAAAATCGGAGAATCGAAGTTCTCGAACGCATAGAGATCTCGTCACACGGAATCGCGATCCGCGATTTCGCGACAAAATCTGGACCGTTCATTTAGTGGACACGTGGCAGAGATCTGCACCATCGGGGAAATTCCTGACAAGGAGTAAGTCCATCGGTGTTTGAAGTTCATCAGGAAATCGGGAACCCCAGTGAAAAGTGATTCATACACTTTGAAACTCCGAACCCTGAAACCCCGACAAGAGCCTTGAGTACGGTCATGGGGTAGAGGTCACATGGACCCGACTTAACTGCGAAGGGTTAAAGCCAAACAGGTGCGTCTGCATATCGGGAATTGGGATATCGAAGATCTCGGAAGCAAAGGTTTCGTGCATTGGAAAATCGCGATACGTGATTTCCCGATAAGGCCTAGGAGCGTGGGGCCACACCGATTGTCAGGAGGATAGGTGGCAGATTTTTAGCGACAGGAAAAAGGATTGTTGATAATTCAATGACTGGGACCCATTGGGGATCCCATGAGCGCATGAGCATGACATTGAAACCGTCAAAACCCGACGGGGTAGGGTGGAGGTCAAATAGTATGGTCGTGTGGACCAGAGGCTGAGCCAAGAGAGCTAGCCAATGTAAAAGCACATCGGGAATCGGAGGATCGGAGGTTGTGAATGTATGTGCATCACGACATCACAAATTTCGAAACCCCGATAAGAGGATTGATCACGGTCATGGGCAGTGGTCGTATGGTGAGGCTATAGCCCAGAGGGCTAGCACAGACGGAGTCCATCGGAAATCGGGAAATCGGGGATTCCACTGTCAAGCATTCTGTCACATTCAGATTTGAAAAACCCCAAACCCCAATAAGGCAAAAGGCCTGGGTCACAAGTCAGCGGTCACATCGGCCAGGGCTTAGCTTGGAGGGCTAAGGCATATCGGAGAATCGGGGGTTGCGAAGACATGCGTCTGTTGACAGCGCAAGTGCCGAAACTTCGATAGGAGTAGTCACGAGAGGGAGATGACCACGGTCGGGGTGCATGGTCATATGCGTCAGGAGCTAGGCTCAAGAGGGCTAGCACGTAAAAAGGGGGTCATCGGAGATCGGGAATCCGAGAGGACAGTAAACCTCGACATCAGAAATTGTGAAACTCCAAAACTTGAAGTCCCAAAATAACTGAACTTGAAGTTTCAAACACCCGAAAAACACAGAGCCAGACAGAACTCAGGAAACTTTGTGAAGTTAAGATGTCTTTCGTTCTTGTTCGTATTAATTATGAATGTTGTGGATTGTTCATAAAGTTTAATGGTCTGACAAATTTCGAATTCAATTGCACA
>ML796005.1:8226-19880 GCA_009831015.1 Picea engelmannii | reverse complement strand
GAGCTATAGGGCTTGTAAAGGTCCAGTGGACCTGGTACGGTCCTGAGGACACGACATGGGAGCATGAAGAAGTAATGCGGGCAGAGTACCCGCATCTTTTTGAAAATTTTGAAGGACACACAGAGGCAGTGTAAGTTGCACTGTGGACAGTGCAAAAATAAGGGGAGGGGGATTCTAGTGTCCCCAAGGCCGAGCCCCCCCGTTACAGATCATGATATATGCAATGTATTGTAAAAATGTTCCATAGGCTGGTGAGCCAAGTTTTGTATAAGCTGGAAGGCTTATGTGGTTGTTAGGCCAGGAAGCCTAAGTGTTGGAAGGCCAGGAGCCTGTTGATGTACTTGTATGTATGCAGATCAATTAATAAAATATAAACACTGCCAGTGCAGACTGACCATGATGAATGAGTGATGGGGGACTGAGCATCCACAGAGTGGGCAAGGAACTAGGGGATGGAAGGTGGGAAAGGGGCTGAGTGATGAGCCTAGGGGCTAAGCCTAGGGGGCTTAGGATTGGAATAATATTTTAATATTATTTCCTAGAAATCCATGTGCACATTATTTTATCCTAAGTCCTTTTTGAAGGACCCGTGATTCCCCAAGTGGTGGGAGGAAGGCGTAAGGATGGAACGCATGCAATTCGTAGGGTGACAAGCGTAAACCCTGGTCCATGCAAATAAAACAGAGAAAGTAAGCCGAGAGGGGGACACTCTCCTCCATTCTGAACCAAACCTCTGAGCATGGAACCAGTACGACCTCTGTCGGATATCCTGATTCATCTCTCAAACCATTAAGCTGTGTTTTCCTGAGGAAAACTATGTATACCCTGTCTAGAGCTGTGATTTTGCGTCCGTTCCAGGCAATCCTGAGAGTGCATTTCCTTAACCGGAATTCCCTGTGTTGAACTCCAGTGGAAGAATCCTTGTGGTTGGTGAAAAGGCTAGGCTAGCCTATGCATGGAGCCTGTTCCGAAATCATGCCGTGAGATCATCCAGTGATTGTTGAACCGTTTTTTGGAAGCATTGTCTATGTTTCCCGTGGATTGTTGTGACCACGCACTACTGGACTGCATGAGGCTTGTTGGCCTGTGAGCGACTCCTCCAGATGAGAGAGTGCGCGGAGGGAGAAGAGAACTCCTGGAAGGAACCCTGTAGCTGCCATAGAGCCCGGAGAATTACGGTCCAGTCTGTTCCTATAACCCAAGGTAAGGGAGACTGGCAGCCGAAGGACTGTATAGGTGACAGAGAAGGTGCACTCTCTTGGGGTGGAACAGGCATGTGGGGAATGAGGGCCTGTGGGCAGTGAGTGTGGGAGATTCCTGGGAGAGATTTCTTCCTGGTGTTGTGTATGTGCTATCTTCCCTGTAACCTCAGCCTAGCCTAGGATTCCTTGCCTTGGGCTGGAGCTCGGTCCCAGCTCGGGGGTGACCCACTATTGAGCTGATGAACAGTGTGGTCTAAGGCTGGGAGGTTCGTGGAAGGCCTGCACTTGATTGGTGAATTCTACAGCTGTTCAAAGATAAGTATCTGAATTATGTTTTTATCACATTTGGCATGACTGTGTTGTTCATGTATCATGTTTTCCGTTGTGTAAATGAGTTACTGTTGAATGCTATGGCTTGTTTAATTGCAGCAGTAACTTATATATTTTACTTTGAGAATTAAGTGTGTTTAATTGTGTTTAAATGTATGTGCTTATAATTCCTGTACCAATTATGTAAACATTCATGTATAGAATGGTAATTTAGGGGTTTAGAAACCTGGGTAGTGTAAAAAGGGTACACCACAATTCAAATATAAAAGAGTAGTAACCTAGAAACAAACAATATAAAACCAAAAAAATACTCTGCAAAAAAATTAAAAAGAGCACATTCATGCTTTATACCTCCGAATCTAGCTGAAATGGTCGTATTTTGGGAAAACGGAAACCTTTTCGAGTGAAACAAAAAGTGTTCCTGAATGAAATGAGTGCTCTGGATGTAATGGAGTAGTCCTCTCAGCTCACAAATGTATTTCAGTGGAATAAAAGGGATATGAAGAAACTCGGCTTCATGATCTCGATCTATAACAAGAGTGTGTCTTCAAACAGGCTATGATACCATGTTCGAAAACAAATGTACTCCAAAAGAGGATGAACACCTTCAGTAACCACTCACGCAATGAGATCAAATATCAACACATTGATGTTTTGACATGGTAGAACCCCTACGGGGAAACAACCACAGCCCTAGCCAACACGGCCACTTGGAGCAGTTTATTAATGCAAAAGAAAAAGATTACAGAGAGATTTTACAAGAGAGTTTCTCACAATCAATCATTAACAAATTATCTTCCATGCACTTTAAATAGAGATCATGGACCAATCAGGTGGTAAGCCACAAATCAATTGTCATTAAGATCGAGGAGAATATGAACCATCAAGTCACTCTATGTTGGGAACATATCATGACTGTCAAATTTCCTAAATACAAATGCATACTAATTCATACTAAAGAAACACACTTTTACCTAACGACACATTAGACCAAGTAGATCTTAACTAAATCATAAGTGTCTAAATATCCTAACAAAGAGAGGGATCTTGGGCAACATTACATGAATTGATAATACAATGCCTAGAAGCTTAAGCTTCATATGCAGTTAGAGATTGATCAAGTTTTAGTAGTCAAGCATTGAAGAAATTGTTGGTAATTGAAATCATTGGTTTTCTTCCTTGGGACACAATTGCTCAAATTCAAAATAACAATATCTATTCAAAACTTCAACAACATCAATTTTTCATATACTGTAATTGCTTCTACGTAGTTCCATTAGTTATATTGCATTGGGCTTCTTAAGAATGATCCCTAAACTAGTATGCCTTTTTTGAAGGATTTATCTCTGATAGAATTCATATTTATTGAATATATAATTAAATTTATGGATTGAGAAGGCCAAGAATATCATAGAGAGCTTGGAAAAGATAGAAACAATGAATTTGGTTTTGAGAAAATAATCTATAAAACACTTCTAGGAGAGGTAGGTCTCCTTACCATTCCAAGATATTTAAAGAAATTTGTGTAATGTTATGGTAGATCCTTAATATTATTCAGGGAAAATTTTCACTCACTAGGGATATCAAAAGCTTGGTCTAAATGGGAATCCTTAAGTCAAGAATTTGGTCAAGATGGTTCACAAAAACAAGATAAAGGAAATGTATATTTTTAGTCACCCTTGGTATCTTTCATTGCCAACCTATGCAATTTTGTTTTCTTAGTAGATTTGGGTTTCTTTTGAATACTAGTGCACATTGTTGTTAAGAAGTATGGGAATTATTATGTTGCTTAAAGATGTAACTATGTCTTACGCTATAATATCCATTGAAATTTATCAAGAAAAATGGTTGAAGGATATTGCACTTGGGCTCTTTGTTGATACTCAATATTCGGCACCTTCTTTGGTGACTGTAATTTAAAGAGGGGGTTGTGGGAGATTTATGTTTTTGAAGGGGAAGTACAAGCATTTATAGGTTTGTATTCAACAAGAAATGTTGATTTGTCTTGAAAGTAAACTACTTTGACAGTATGAAGATGCATGTAAATGGATTGAAGAAAAAAGGACTTGAACATCCACAACTAGTTGTAAGACAAATATCTCCATCATATGGTAAATCATCATAGTCATAGAGTTCAATGTTTGATAATCCTATTCCAACTTTAAATTATTCTTCCTTAGCTGAAATTCCTAAATATTGAGATCAAATTTCTTCTTCCAATGTCCCAAGTAAGTCAATTTTCAACAAATCTAAAAATCATTAGAGAAAATTTTCTGAAAAAATGGGCCTTATAAGAAAAACCGTGTGTGTTGTGTTGGAAACCAATAACCAGTAGAGTTTCGAAGAATTGACTTGATGATAATCGTTCAATTGGACATGTAAAAGTCAAGGATGATTATGTGTTATGTTTCTACTTGACAATATTGATCTGTATTTATGAGCGGAATGAAATTAAAACAAAAATCCATAATATTAACACAGAGACACAATGAATAATAACAGAGATACAATAAAACTTGACTTCTATTAAATAAGAAATATGTTGAAACTATAAAATGCAGACTAAAACAATCTTGCTAGAATGGTGGCAGCTTATCTCTAAGAAGAGATGTGACGGCTCATTCGCAATAATATGAGTACAATGTGGCTCCAAAGGAATTCTACAACAAACATGAATGCCAAAAACCTGGACATCCAAAAACCTAACCCTAATAGATGAAGCGTTAAAAGTCATGTGGGCCCCATTGGGGTAATTTGGTACATCAACTTTTCGGGGTCGTAACTTTTGCATATGATCTCCATTTTATGTGCACGATAGCCTGTTGGAAAGATATATCCGAGGAATACACATTATACTTTAACACTTTGAATCTATTTACAGTTTGATTATGGCGGGCCCAAAAAACGTTTTTTAGGGCCTCAAAACAACCCCAAAAGTTTAGGACCCGAAAAGCTAGAAAAAAAACTGCCAAGATGAAATATATATATGAGCCACTTGGAATAGGTGGGTGGCCACTGATATCCATATGGATCAATCCTCCCCCCTTAGGAAGAAATGGTATCCATTATGTTGAGTTCCCCTATCAAATGAGGAATTTTTTGTTGAATTTGGCCTCGGATGAGCCACTTGCCTTGGTACAGGAGCTTCCCTACTTTGACAACACGATAAAGCTGAAACTTTTGTTGGTGATTTCTATTGACCTGTGTGTCACTATATGATTAGTGGATGCTTGTTCCATGCATTCAAGGTTGAGCTCTATCAGTTTCAACTGTTATGCCACCTCTAAGGTGTCCAATAATGGTGGAAAGTATGGTTGAAGGAGATCCAGATTAAACACTAGGTGCAAGCCAGGGAAGGGGGGATGTTGAGCTCAAAATCATTTTCACCCATAGAATCAGTGATGGTATAAGGACCATATCGGAGTGGACAAAGCTTCCAATGGGGTCATGTAAGGTTTTCTTTCTGCAAGTGCAACCAAACTTTATCTCACACATGAAACTTATGTGGCACCTGGTGTTGATCATGGCGCTACTTGTACTTGGCATTCAAATTCTGCAAAATATCCTGAACCTGTTGGTGGATGTGTTGGATTCATTCAATGAGTTGGTGGCTTTTTCAACTTCGGTTTGGACATTGGATGATTATTCATGTGTGGACACAAGGAGTAGTGCAACATCCATGGGACCCAATGGTTGGAATCCCAACCCCACCTGAAAGGGTATGTGGCTTGTTGGTGTATGTATGGCTATGTTGTAACTGCGTTGAAAAAAGGGAAGACTCTCATTCCATGTGTGTGGATTCTTGGAATTATATATGAAAAAAATATGCATAGTCATCCTATTGACGACCTCAGTTTGGTCGTCCATTTGGGGGTGGAAGACCATGGATTTTTTGAGCTTGGTGTCCATCCATGACCAAAGGCTCGACCAGAATGTGTTGAGGAACCAACTATCATGGTCGGAGACAATGGTTTGTGGTATCCCAAAATGTACCCACACTCGTTCGAGGAAGATCTTGCCAATGGCCTCTATTTTGATGCTCTTCTTACAAGCGACCATAATTGCCATCTTGGAAAATTGATCAACAACCATGAAAACATGGTCATGTCCCTACTTTATTGAAGGAAGGCCCAACATGTAGTCCATCAATATGGATTCCCAGGGTCTTTCAAGAGCAGGAAGAGGGGTGTACATGTTGTGTTTCTTAATGGTCAGTTTGGCAATGGCACAGGCCATGCAAGACCTGATATACTTGCTAACATCTTATCGAAGTTTAGGCCAATAGAAATTTTGTTGCATCATTTTCGTTGTCTTCTCTATGTCGAATTTTCCTGCCACCCGACTGTAGTGAGATTCCCAAATTAGCTTCGCTCACTCACTTGATGGAATGCAGAGATGGCCTAGATGGAACAATAACCCATCCTATAGATGAAAATTAGTGACAGTTGTGTTTGTACCAAACATCTAGTAGTTAGTGGAAAATTCACTATCTCGCTCATAGAGTTGGGGCCATCCAGATGTCTCATGTCCACAGGAGTGTAGCACCATGGTTAGTGTAGCAACTGTAGGTCGGTTGAAGCAGTCAATGACACAGTTGGTGCTCCATGTATTATACTTGATGTTGAGATGGAACTATTTCAAGTATGTGGACCAATTCTTATGGTGGTCATTCTACAATTTTCCTTGTGTTTGCATGAACTACAAAGGCTTATGATCAGTGTGGATGACTTTCTCCTTCCCGAGAATGTAATCCCACCACTAGAAGTAGGCTTGTACAATGGAGTACATTTCTTTTTCATAAGTGGGGTACTTACATATAGTATATGATAGTGTCTCACTATGGTAGGCCATGGTATGTCCATGTTGAGTGAGAATTTCTCCCACGGAATAGTCTAAAGCATCTATCTCAATCTCAAACAGTTATTACAAGTCGGGTAATGAGATCATCGGGGCTCAGCACAAGCATTGCTTCAAATCATCAAATGCTTTATGTTGCGATTGGCCCCACACAAATGTTTCCTTGCCACCACCCTGGATCACTAGGCTAAGGGCCCATGCAATGTGGGATAATCCCTACACGAACCTGGGATAAAAATTGGCAAGGCCTAAGAATATCTAGAGATTAGTGAGTGTGGTCGGGGCTAGCCATTCATGGATGACCTATAGTTTTGCTCGATCGACATGCACCCCATGTTCATCAACAATGTAGCCTAGGTACTGGACCATGTTCATGCTGAAGGAGAATTTTTCCAAATTTGTATATAGCTTGTATTGTCATAGAGTGTGCAAAACTTGTTAAATGTGTTGCAAGTGTTCTGCCCAATTCTTGGTGAAGATGAGGATGTCATCCAAATACACTAGCATAAATAATTGATGAAAGGCTACAAGATATCGTCCTTCATCCTCATGAATTTTTTTGGAGCATTTGTTAAGACAAAGGGCATGATCAACCATTCAAAAAGACCTTCTTTGGACTTGAAGGCAGTATTCCATACATCACTCTACTCTATTGGGACCTAGTGGTATCCAGACTTCAGATCAATCTTACTAAATTATTTTTCCCCCTTGAGTTGGTAAAGGAGATTTTCAATTCATGGAATTGGGTACCATTACAAGATGTGATTTTATTTAGGGCCCAGTAATCAATGCAGAGTTTCCAAGACCCATCTTTCTTCTGCACAAGCACAATCGATATTCCACAAGGTGATGACTTTAGGGGGATGTTCCCCTTTTCGATCAGTCTTGGATCTAGCGCTTGATTTCCTCATTTTCTGACAAAGAGTGGCAATAGAATGGCCCATTAGGTAGCGATGTGTAGAGGGTTAAATCGATTGAGTGCTTGACCTAACAGTGCAGAGGTACCCCAGTGGGTGAGGAGAAGATGTCTCTGTATTCTTCCATGACCTTATCCACTTTCTTCTACTGCGTGGGGATACTTGTCGTGGAGGCCATGGATGTGGTTGAAACCTTCCACTCACTCTGAGAAAAAATCATGAAGAAGAAAAACTTCCCATTATGTGAGATGACCTTCCTACATTGCTTGGTAGAGATCAAGGAAATGGTGGTAGATGGGACTACCTCTGGTATCCTGTATAATTTCTTGTCCAAAGTAATCATAACACTATGAGGCCTAGACTCATATACAACATGGCATTTCCATAAATAAGGTTGGCCCAAAAGAACATCACAAACTTCAAGGGGAGAGACATCACACAATACCTCATCTTTGAAGGTCTTGATGTTGTAGGCTAGGTAACATTGTTGGTTGACATGGAGGTCTCTCCCTTGGGAAACCCATCTGATGGTGTACAGTTGCGGGTGTGGTGATGTCAAAATATCCAACCGCTTAACAACCTCTGTTGAGATGAGGTTCTATTGGCTACCACTATCAACGATGAAGTGCAGTGGAGTACCCTTCACCCACATCTATGAATGAAAGAGGCACTCACCTTCCTCCAGTTCGTCAGGATGGACCTTGGTGATGGTAGAAACAGTGGCATTGGGTTCTGCATCAATGATTTGTCTCCATTTTTCTAGTTCTAACTTAGAGTCAAAGACTACATCTGATTCATAGGCTTTCACCTCAGCCGCCAATGAATGGTTTGAGCGGTATTTAGCAGTGTTATGCCAGGAGGTATTATGGAACTCACACCATTTCTGAGTGTTTTCCTTTGTATTCCCATTGTCCTTCTTTGTTTGTGGTTTGGAATGGTTGTCCTGAGGTTTCCCATCCTTTCTCTACCCTTTGTTTTGTTGTTTGGGGCTTCCTTTTCCCTACTTCTACTATGAGGGGTTTGCAGACCCAAACGACCACGTCTTCTATTTAATCTTCTTCTCAATTTTGACATCATATCGATAGGCCATGCCCAAGGATGCAATTTCTAGAAAATCCATTTCTACCTAGATGTATCTATGCAGACCGTCGTGGTACTTGAGCACCAGATGTCACTCAAAGTCTTTAATACCCATCTTGGTGTGCAAGGTATGGAAGACATTGGTGAACTCTAGGACTATTTGGTCCCTTTCCTATCGCAGTGTGGTCCATCTTGTATATAAGTCGTCATAACTTCCAACAGGGTAGTATTCTTCCTTATAACATCCTTGAAGGAACCCCAAGTGGGTGCAACTACATATAATGTAGATCCCTCCACTTCCTTTTACTCACAGAAAGTCTCCCACAAATCTTTGACATGGAGGATAGACTTGAGGAGTGCAAATCTAATATTTTCTCTATTGGAAAAGTTGTTGACAGAAAATTACCCTTCTAGAAGGTTTAACCATTTATCTACAACATTTGCATCTATTTAACCTTAAAATCTAGGAATATCAAAATTGATGTGTACCTTGAAGGGGGTGGCACCTCCACTTGAGATAGATGTGTCACTTCTCGGTAACCATCGAAGGACTTGTGCAAAGTTGTCCATCATCTCATTCCTCGGTCGCTCGAGGGATTCCTCGAGAAACATTTTTAAAGGATCTCATGTATCATCTTCTTTCTTTTCTACCACCATGGAAGGTTCTTGGGTGTGCGAGAGAATTTTTCCTTAAGAGAAACAAGTTCGATACCTAACTCTCTATACCCTGACTTCAATTGGGACATGCACTAAAAACAACAAGGAGCAGATTGCTCTGATACCACTTATATGGATTTATGAGCGGAATGAAATGAAAACACAAATATATAATATTAACATAGAGACACAATGAATAATAATAGAGATACAATAAAAATTGACTTCTGTTAAATAAGAAATATGTTGAAACTATAAAATGCATATTGAAACAAGCTTGCTAGAATGATGGCAGCTTATCTCTGAGAAGAGATGTGATGAATACGCTCATTCGCAGGAACATTAGTACAATGAGGCTCCAAAGGCATATTCACATTAAACATGAATGGAAAAACCCTAGACATCCAAAAACCTAACCCTAGGAGATGAAGTTCCAAAAGTCATGTGGGCCTCATTGGGGTAAGTTGATACATCAATTTCCCAGGGTCGTAACTTTTGCATATGATCTCCATTTTAGGCGAACGATAGCCCATTGGAAATTTCTATCCAAGTACTACACATTATTTGATCACATTCTAACTTCATATATATTGTGACTGTGGCGGGCCCAAAAAACGTTGTTTAGAGCCTCAAAATGGTCCCGGAAGTTTAAGATCTTGGTGAGATCATCTCTAAATATGTCCAATATCTTTGAAATACTCAATATGGAATATTGAGTATTATTAATACTTTTATTATTTATTGCATAATATATATTATCATTTATTTATTATACTAAAATATTTCCATTATTATTATATATCAATAATAATGAGTGTTTGCATTATACATTAATAATGTATTATTATTATTATATTATATAATAATAATATTCTATCATATAGTTATTATCATGTGATTATTATCTAATATTTAATTAGTAGTTATAAATTTGTAACATACTTATTAATTTAGTATTATATAATTTTTATATTATAATTAATTCATATTTGTTGATAGTATTTTTTTTAATTTTCATTTTTAATACATACGCAAATATCTTCTAATAAGTCTCATCTTTATATTATAATATAATAACGTATAATAAGTATTAACAGTTTCATATGTATACATTCATAGTATTATTTTACATATCGTATTAGACATTTATTTTAATGTTTTCACATTCGCATTTATACATACATAGTAGTATTATATCATATTATTATATTAATATAATTATTAATTCATTATATTACGTTTATATTATATATTCTATGTTATTATATAATATAATAGTAATAATAATTTAATTTTAAGGTCACATCGACATAATTGATGTATGAGACTATCATATATTAATAATATATTATTTATTTTATTTTTATAGTATATATTAACAATAGAAACATTAGAAAAAATGAGTGAAGAAAGAGACGTAAAACTCCAAATAAAGCTAGAGGCACTGATTGATAAAAAAAATTAAAGATACCATTCAAACTCAAATAGAGGATATATTCTTAGGGTTCAAGAGTGAATTATAGACAATGAAGGATAGAATTCAAGAAATGGAAAAATATAAACAATCAACCCAAGAAGGAGGTGTCAAAGAAAATCACAACTGGAGAGATAGGATTAAAGAGATGGAAGAAAAACTAACCAACAATTTGACCCTGACTAATATGGAAAACAAATTGGATATCAAACCCATCAAAGAGGAAATGAATAAGGTAATTGAACTGGACCATGAGCGTAACAAAATATCCTTGAACCTCATAATTTTTGGTATAAAAGAACAACAAGAGGAGGATATGCTAGCAATAGTAAAAGAAGAATTAAAAAATAAATCACAAATCGATACAACTTACCTTATAGAAGCAAAGAGGCTAGGAAAAATAATTGATCAAAAAGATAGGTTGATCCATGTCAAAGTAAGTTTTAATGACCATAAATATAGCATACTTAGTAAATCTTCGAGCTTAAAAGGGTCAAGAATATTTATAAATGAAGACCTCATTCCCAAAGACCAAGCTAAATAAAGGAAGGAAGTTCAAAAGGTAAAAGAAGCCAGGAAAGAAGGAAAATGTGCAATAATTAGAAATCGAAAAGCTATTGTTAGGGATAGAGACCAGAAGGATAATAATAAATAGGAATTTGGGACACTCAGGATCCTTTTTTGGAATTTTTGTGGCTTTCCATGGTGAAAACGTCCTATGATAAGTTGGATCCTGAGTGATATTGATATTATCTATCTAGCTGAAACTTGGGAGCATGAGGAGTCTAAGGTCCCTAACATGGAAGGATTTGTCTTGTGGTCAGCATGGAACAAAAATTCCCAGCGTAGAGGGATAGGAGGTATAGCTTGTTATATTAGAAAGAACATTTCTCCTCACATTCAACTTCATAAAATTGATCCCCTTATTCAATACATTTGGATAGAAATTTCAGACACCAATGCTAAGAAGATGTATCTAGAAATTTGTTATTTCGCACCTATTAATTCTACTTTTTATAAGAAAAATAATCTAGATAAAAATTGTCCCTATAATAATTTAGAACAAGATATTTATAATTTGAAAAATGAAGGTAATATCCTCTTGCTAGGACTGCAACTAAACAAGCTACTCTTTTA
>ML796004.1:261521-277674 GCA_009831015.1 Picea engelmannii | reverse complement strand
TTAGTGGAGGACAGGTGGAAGCACATCGGAGTTCGGGGATCGGGGTTTTACATTGTATGTGAATTGTGTTCGCGTGAACCGCGAACTCCCGAGTCGCGATATCCCGATATCCGAAAGAGTTGACCCGTTGACCATCGGGGTTCGGAGTTTTGTGTTGCATGTGAACTGTGTTCGCGTGAACCGCGAACTCCCGAGTCGCGATATCCCGACATCCGAAAGGGTTGACCGTTGACCATCGGGGTTCGAGCTTTTGAATTGCTTGTGGTTGTGCTCGCAGAGCCCGCGAGACCGCGAAGTCCGAATTCCCGATATCCGAAGGGAAAACAGCAAAAGGAGCCTACTGTGGGTAGTGGACTCCCGAGAGGAGAGGAAGAGTACTTTGACTCTTCGGGCCTGAGGCAGAAGAAGGTCCTGGTGGAGCGAATTGCTCGGTGAGGGGCAGGTTGCGTCAATAAAGAAGATTCTTATAGAGACCAAAGTCTATATATCCCTCTCATTGATAGTCATCGAGTCTATCTGTCCCTCTCATCAGTCGCTGGCTATAAACACCCATCATCAATTTTTTTTGACAATGTATAAAAAACTCAAAAATTGTATAAAAGATAGATTTAAGGCCATAATTATGAAGATGCTGGTTATAAACACTCGTCATTATTTTTAATTTCTTGACCATGTATAAATACTCAAAAATGTAAAAACAAAAATTTAAGAATATAATGAAAAATTTTGTTAGTGTTGAAACTCTGCATGTTCTTCTCATTGATTGGTGAAAGACATCTTATGACGAAGCTGGGTTTTAACTGGGTTTTTTGTTGTTCAATCATTTGGGATTTTTTAAGGACAAAATTTTGCCATTTAACTATTTATTTAACTATTTTTTTATATTTTCTGAAAAAAATATTCAACAATCTGGTTAAAAATTCACCCATTTTTTACATTAATGATTAAATTATTAATAATATTAGCCAAAATTTTACGAGTTTTGATAATAAATTATATGTTTTAAAAATTTGATTAAATTATTAATAATATTAGCCAAAATTTTACAAGTTTTAATA
Source organism: Picea engelmannii (assembly GCA_009831015.1). Taxonomy (NCBI): domain Eukaryota; kingdom Viridiplantae; phylum Streptophyta; class Pinopsida; order Pinales; family Pinaceae; genus Picea; species Picea engelmannii. The sequence continues at coordinate 276,616 of ML796004.1, read as the reverse complement.
ATAAATCATATGATTTTACTTAATATTTGCCTACATATTTTGTATAATTTAATTCAATAAATATAATATTTAATTCCTTAGGAATATCCTAAACCGCACCCACACCTTTTTAATGATTAATTATAACATATTTTTTTATCATACAAAAAAATATACTTAAAAATTCCAAACTAACAAATTTATTCCTTAAAAAAATATACTTAAAAAACTCCAAAATAACAAGGATATAACATCTACAACATGTAAATATAATTTAAATGTAATATCACTAAACCAATTCTTATTCATTTATTATAACTCCAAGAATTGTGGCTCGATCCAGACACCTTTATTCTATATTATATGCATCTCTTATTATTCAGAATTCTCAAGAAACTCGAATCAATGTTATAGATGAAGTTAAATAGCAAGAATGCCTCGTGAATTTCAACTCCATTAATTCGTTGGAATGAACGGGCAACAGAAAAAGGAATACTACCAAGCTGGAGTCGCATGAATTTTAACCCATATTAAAATTGGATAAAGAAAGCACCTTTAACAATTAATTAGCGTAAATTCAGACTTATTAACAATGAACAGTTTCAGATTTATTCAACAAATGAAGCATCAGAAAACTCACTCGAGTATAAATGCAAAGCTCAATTTTTTTGTTAATCATTCTCCAGTATAATCAAAATTAAATTCAACACTAATTTATTTATTAATCTCAAGTATAATCAAAATTTAAGATCAACACTTGTTTATCTTAAGAGATGGTTTCCAATCTTTAAGATCAAAATTAATTAATTCATTAAGAGACGCTCTCTATTCTTAAATTTGTGAAGTTACAGATACCCAATACCAAAGATCTCCCCCACCCAGAACTGTTACACATACCCAATAAGGTTGAAAATATAATATTACCGCAAAATCTGTACAACCATATAATAATGAAAATCTTACAATTCGATAATGAAAATAGGTTTCAAGCTAATTAATAAAATGAACAGTGTCATTATAACAATAAATAATGTTATAAATAGGCAATCAATAGGTTTAAAGCTAAATTAAGAGGTTTATAAATACGCCAGTACTGAATCAATATATAATAAGTTTACAAATATTCAACAAACTGATTATGCATCTGTATCACAAGAAGTTCATTTACATTATGCAAATTGCTCAAGTATAGTTGACTTCAGAAATTATTATTAATGTGTTACTCGAATCTTCAGAATACAGATCATCTCAGTAAGCTTAACATACCAAGCTTCTAACATACCATTCCCTGCAAGGCATGATGACTTGAACAGTGAACCGTAATCCAATGAGCGAAATTTTAAGTGGGTAAGAGCATAATCAAGGCATGATGACTTGAACAGTAAATCATACGAGGGAAATTTAAGTGGGCAAGACCAAAATCGTGGGTGGGTAGATAGTGATGCTCAAAAATTTGGACTGTTGAAAAGTTTGCATTTGAGCCCTTCACTTCACCAGCTCAAATCAACATAAAAAATCCTAGTTGAATCTTATAGATGAAATCAGCTCAAATGTGGGACATAAACATAATCTTAGATGAAAACTAAGATCACGAAATAGGAGGGGTACAGAAAGATGGATATTAATCCCTGTAGTTCTAAAATTCACCATCCGATGTCCTGTTCAAAAATGGAAGCAGAGTCCAGACAGATGCCCCAGAACATAAAACAACTTCACCATCTCAAATCAAAATAAAAAAATTCCCAGAAAACCCTGGCCGTGGGACATAAACATACTCTTGGATGAAAACTACAATCACGCAATGGGAGGTGCACAGAAAGATGGATATTAATCCCTGTAGTTCTAAAAGCCTCCATCTAATGCCCTGTTCAAAAATGGAAGCAGAGTCCAGAGTCCAGACCCCAGTACATAAAACAAAAGTGAACTTCTTGGATGCATTAACTCCTACAATAATCAAGAAAAGTTGGTAGCTTGAATACCACAATCTTAACTACAAGAGGTGAGCCAGGTCAGTGAAAACAGGTTGCAGCCCCCTCCAAGGTTCAATCCTCACAAGAAGTGGCCGACGTGCTACCCACAAAGCGGGTCATTGAACCACCCAGAGACCATAGGCTCGGGCCGGGTGGCTGTACAGTGTAAGCAACCTCCCACCTCTTGCTAGGTGGTGGACGCTAGACATGGAAATATGTTAAGGAAGCATTTTGATTCCCAAAAAGAAATCCACATCAATACATCAGAGTACACTATGAGAAGCAAGATAGTGTCCACATATATAGTGAACTATGTTTTAAGCCACTGTCTTAGGAGAGCAGGGATATTTTGTAGTGAGCCATCCTCAGAAACTGCTGAGCTGAAACAGCTCAATTAGAGACGTCTCCAAACATTAAGCAGCTTTTCAATAACTGGGCTCTTCAAGAGAGCACCGAAAACCTATAGAATTTTTTCACAGTAGAAGAAATCACAAAACAAGCTTTCTATCGTTGAGAAAGGCTGTTTAGAAGATGAACAAAATAGGAGGCAGCCATTCACAAGGGTTGTAAACTAAAATCTTTACTAATATGAACATTTGTGAACATGCTTCTTGTCCTCAGCGAGACTATTCAGATAAGAATGAACAAAATAGGAAGATGATAGCTATTTGTTGATTGCTTAGAGGAAGCAAGTTGTCAAAAACATGCTTATGTTTTCTTCCAAAATTATTAATAGTAAATACAGGGAAGAGACCCAGTTTTCTTATTTCCTGATAAGTTTGCATTGTTTGGCTATAAAAGAAACAAGACCTCAGAAAAGGGGAATGCAGAAACAACGTGAAAAAAAAATTATGATGTCTATGACAATATCAACGGAAACATGAATCCCAGAATAATCTATCTTAACTGATGTTGTAAAAAATTGAATAATTAGCTGGCACATCATGTTTGTCTCAATTGTGGTTTCCATTTACTATTCCAAGCTCAACCATCTTGTCCTCTACTTTCCTGAATAAACAAAAATGAAAATATGATGCCTAGACTCTAGCACAGGAATCATCACAAACGTGTGCACAGTTTCTAGATGAGAATTACATGTCTACTCGGGGATATCAGGAACTATCACAAGCTTGTGCACAGTTTCTAGATGAAAATTCCATGCCTGTTCAGGGATATATGTACAAGAAACCTTGATGAAAAAACTTACGAGTCGAATATTTGAAGCCAATATCTAAAACGAAAAAACACCGGTTGACTACTGACATTCTATAGACATTTTGTGACCGGTCTATAGATACAACCAGAATTTATCACCTGCTTTTCGACCACACTAGTGCTGCATTTTGAAAGTTGCTCATTAAAACGAGCACACATTTGTCATAGACTCCAAAGAAATTTACAATCACAATATAGTACTTCCTAGAAATGTTGAACAACACTTCGGCTTTTCCTCCAAAAATGTAAATCTACACTGATAACAACTAGGTCGGAACCAAGTTTGATGTATGAGGAGATTGTGAAAACATGAACAAAATGGCCAAGCATAACAAAATAAATTGAATGAAAGAGAACACACTGAACCCCCACACTTTGTTGTGCAAATCCAGAACCTCCTCCATTTCTAACAAATCGGCACTTGAATTCTCCAATTGTACTAATTGGTCCTTTAACGAAAGAGCATGGCCTTCTGTTTCTTTTAGCTTTAAAGCTGTTTGGAGTTGCCCAACGACTAGCCTTTTTTGTTCCTGAAGAATAGATGCTTCATTTTCCACCAGAGCAATGTCATTCTGAGCTGAACCTGTTAATATCAGAAATTCTATTTCAGCTTGCATCTTCTCTTTATACTGTTCTTCCAACTCCATTTCCATTTCTCGACATTTTTCTTGCAATAGTTGCAACTCGCTTGCAGTTGCCTCAGGAAGCCCCTCAACTTCTTTCAGTTTAATCGGTTGATTCTGACATTGGGATTCAAGCTCCTCCACTTTCATATGTTCAAATAATGCTCTCTTGTTTGCTGCTTCAAGTTCCTCTTGTAGTGATTTCAGTTTTTCATTGAGCTTGCTGAGTTCCATTTTCCAAGATGAACATTTCGTCGCTGTCTTTTCTTCAATATGAGAGCCATTAGGCATATCAGCCACCACATTATTCTCATGCCAATGCTTACTTTCAGTGTGTTTTGGGGAACTGCTGCTGTGTTCAGAATCTGCCATCCATAATGATTCAACTCCCGTCGCTAGATCCTTTATTTTTTGAAGTTCTGTAGCAAAACCAGCTTTATCAGTTTCCTTGGTAAAAGACAATCTCGTTTTTAAATTTGCACATTGTTCTTTAAACTTTTGTACAAAGGTGATGGTAAGCTCATTGAAAAATAAAGATAACGAAAAGCAAGCAGACTCAAACTATCCTCCACAACACAAAGGGCAAAAATGCTTAATAAAATGTTAAAAACATAAAAGCTATAGTAACAACACAATAAAGAAGATTCAGCAAAACCTGCACAATCGAATCATTGCCTTCATGACACCAAAGTGCCAGAGTTCTATGGTTGCTTTATCAATTGTGAACCACAATGAGGGTCTGTGGTAAAACAAAATTTATGTTACCATGAATGAATGCAAAAGCAATTCAAGTGGATACTTTCAATCACTTTTCAGTCAATCAGCTACCATATAAGGCACAAACATATTTACTGCCAAATGGTACATAGGAGGAAAGAAAAAACCGATTCTTAAATGGGCTACTGAAGATGAAATACAAAAGAACCGTAAACAATTAAAACGAATGAACTAGGTAGTTGAATGCGGTTTCTTCTCATCCATAACATGGATCTGACACTCTACTATTATGCTGTACTAGTACATCAGCTACTGTAGCGCCCGAAGAACTGACATATCTCCTGCAGCAGCCACCAAGCTCATTGTTCAAGTAAACTAAATTAGTTTCAAAACTTACAGGAATAATACAAATTGATTGGAAGCTAGAGAGATAAATACACAACTATTTCGGGCGACGGATTCTTTTGTATTCTAGGAGACTATTTCGGTTTGAAAAATCATACATACAGATATGTAAGCGAATATTCAATAAAAGAAACATATTTTACTATTAAAACTTGTAAAGTTTTGACAAATATTATCAATTTTAATCATATTTTTGTAAAAAAATGGGCGAATTTTTAACAAATTGGTGAATATTTTTTCAGAAAATGGCCAAAAAATAGTCAATTGGCAAAATTTCGCCCCTAAAAATACCCTGATACAAAGCTCATTCGATTGACAGGACCCTTTCATGCAAAGAACCTACAAAGTTCATTCGATTGACAGGACCCTTCCATGCAAAGAACCTACAAAGCTCATTCGATTGACTGAACCCTTTCATGCAGACAACCTTTCTTCTAAATTACCAAGATCCGGATACGCTTCTGCCAGATTTTTGAAAAGCCAGAATCTGAACACACTGGGCAAATGGCAAGTACAAAAAAATATAAAAATGTTTTTAGAATTAAAAGAAAAATAAGATTAAGAATTGTTACCCCCCATGCCTAGGGGTAACTAGAGGAGATCATGTCTCGTGGCCCACAATGGAGATAATGATCCCGACCATGATGATGATCAGCATGTCCACAGGTAGCAACCCAGCGGCAGCACCCCCCTCAGATTGCCTTCTCTACTGCAGATCAGCCAAGCTCATCGCATCCAAACTCAATGTATGGGAGATGGTAAGCCAGCGTCACCACGAGGTATGACTAATCTTTTCATGTGAAATGTTGTGCTTAATTTACCAGGCAAGTGGATTAAGATCATTGGTTGAAGTTGGATAATTGATCACTGGCTAAAGAAGTTATGTTTGTTGCCTTGTTTCACCTTGGTGACCAGCTTTTGTGCCTTAGTCCTATGTTGTCAATGCCCAAGGAAAAGGGGTACTACTAGGGGGGTCCTCACAAGGGTAATGTTCCATTCCCCATCGTACTTAACACTTTCCATCCTGGAGCTTGTCGCAATGTACTAAACTTCGGTAATGGGTCATGATCTATTCTCTCATGAGAAGAGGGGTTGAAGGCCCAGAGGTTGATTGCAGCCGCTGTTAAAGAATAAAAGAATGATGCTAAAGAAAGAAAGGAATAATAGCAAAGGACTCTCAAAAGCCAATCCAAACTTGAGCTCTACCCTTTTCGTGCTCGCCCTAGTCCCAAGCAGTGATGTTATAGCTTGAAACCTTATAAAAGGGGACTTGCAAATATGATAAAAGGACAAATAGAAAGGCAAATAAAGGGGTCTGGGAAAAATAGCACCTAGAAAGTGGTAACTCAAGAGCAAGCGCACCCTCCACAAAGGCGCTCATAGAAATGGATTAAATGACACAATAAACCATGAAGTAAGCCCAACACATACCATCATCACACTTACTCTTGAAGGGTTCTTTTCTTTCACTATTTCCCTCTAGACCTATCCCTCTACCTAGGTCTTTTCTTTCACTGTTTTGGTTGGCACACCGCACACCTAATAGGGTTTGATGAAGGCCCTCCCATATTCAAACTTGCCAACTTACATAAAGTCCCGAGCTTGTGTGATACTTGAAGGGGATACTGAAGTGAATTATGCATGTGGCTTACATCTTAAGTAACAACTTACTTGCATGATTAAAGGACTAATATATCTTATGAACATTGGCTTACTTGATTTCATATTATGTTTTGATTTGGATGCCCCTGACATGGTTCTTTGAAGGATGCCCCAGGTTTTCACCTAGGACATTGTGCCTTTTTGTTGGATTTGGCACGTGTGATGTCGAGTAGTGAGTCACCCAGTGACTTGACACATTCAGACATGGGCTCTCACATCTTCAAGACCTTGGACGATGGACAGATGGACTTGTTTTTGACAGATTTGGCCATGATGGCATAGAGATGTGCAGGAAGCCCACACCCTGGGCTCTACACCCCAGAGGCTATCTTGCACTGGATGGAAGACATTGCACAAGGAGATTATTGGAGGACACCCAAAGACGATGCATAGCCTTCTCCTCCTTAGACGCCACCCCTTGCACCTTGGACGTTGGGCTTTTAGGTGATGACGTCATGATAGGGTTTGATGGAGATGATGGGGTTTGTTGCCACTTGGGCACCAATGATGAGTTTGAGAGAGGTTGTAGCATGATTCCACCTCCTTTGCACCTTAGATGATGACACATGGCCTTAGAGAGGCCCTCCTAGCCCATTGGGGGCATTATGTCACCACACGTGTGGCCATTTTTGTATTACTTTTGCATATTTATCATTTGTAAAGGCAAATCTGAGGGGTTGGCCCCACTTAAAGAGAGATGACTTTTCATTTTGTGACTTTTGGAGTGTTAGGGTTTTCCTTGTAAATAAGGCTAGCACTCCATTCATTTTCATCATCATTTTCTCACACTTGTGGGAGGCCAACTCTAAAAAGTTCGTTATTTTCTCTCTTGGTCTCTTGAACTCATCCACTACTTTGGAGAAGGATTTTTGTGGATGTGTTTGCTCTCTTGGATGGTTTATTTCTGCAACTAGGGTTTTGGATGGTCTAGCAACTTGGAGAAGTAAGTAATTTCTGTAATTTTATATCTTTTGCTAATGTTTGAGGTAATAATTACTATCTTGTTGCAAGTTTCTTCTTGTTGAAACCTTAGGAAGGAAACAAGTGCTTCTTTCCTTCACAAAGTTTCATTGTCCAAGTGTTGTGAAAGCATTCTTTGCTAGGGTTAAGAACCTAAGGGCCAAAAGTGTTTGCACTTTGGGGTTTTAACCTTAGTCTTTGATCCTTGACCTAGGTGAAACAAGAAGGAAAAAGGCACCTAGGGCCCAAGAGTGTTTACACCCTAGGAACCATTTTCTTCAAGGTCTAGTCCTAAGGCCCAAGAGTGTTTGCACCTTAGGGTTTAGACCTAACCCTTCTCATCTCATCTAGATCAATCTTCAAGGTTGTGCATGTTTGACTCTATAAGCCCTAGAGGACAACGACACTAGTCTAGAGTTGTTCTTGTGGTGAAAGTAGTATTTAAAATCATTATTCTCTATCTCTCAAACACCCTACTAACTTTCCTAACCTTAATTCTAGCAAACAAACATTATTTATTGCTGTTGTTATAAAAGTTTGCTACAACCACTGAAATTTACATTAATTTGATGCATACACACTTGGAAAAGTGGCTTTATGTCACTCGGAAATTTCATCTAGCAATTGGACAATATTGTACATGATAAAGGCTTGATTTTCATGCGAGTTTGCTACATTTATGAGTAATTTTTCTTGCTGCTGTTGCAAAACATTAATTGCTGTTGTACAACTTGTTTACTGCTGTAATTTGCAACAGCCATAGCATTTATTGATTATCTAGTGTCTAAGAGGTCATTATTGAACTATATAACTTGATATTTGTCTATATTATGCTGCAAGGGTTTATTGTCTCATACAGTTGCAACAATTACCTCATTCATTACCTTCCATTTTCTCTCCTAGACCTAGACCTAACCATCAGGTGACAAAGATAGGGGTTGTAGGCTTGGCTAATTTTGCTATTTGATCCCTTGAAGTTGTTAACAAGTTATTTAGTGAGGAATAATCAAAAGTGAGGTTAAGTTGGGTCAATGAGAGTTTTAAGTCCCAGCCGTTGATCTAGAGGGAATATCCAATGGCTGGGATCTCTCACGAGTTAGGGGACCCACTCCAACCCTAAACAAAAAGGGAAAAAGACTATCATGCGAGTGTTGTCGAGCAGTGTGGATGGAGGCGGACTGAGACAAAAACGAGTGGTGGGCAGACCTGCCTATACGCGCCCGTGAAGCCACTCGTACCTCTGCATACACAGACCGAGTAGGGTCTTAGCCACTTGATGTTTTACACAGGTCACAGCAAAACAAAAATACACGATACATTGTGTACGGGTTCATTCTGAGCAGAGAATCCTGATATGTACCGGTCTGTACAAGCTACAGGAATCCGAACCATAAGCTACAGGAGGTTTCATTAACAGAGAAAAGGCTGTAATAAGACAGCTAGCATGTTTTTGTATTCTTTTTTCTGTTGAGATAAATAATATATTACCTCCAGTTTTCTGTCTCTGTTGTCTTGAGCCATTATTATGTTTCATAAAGAATGTGCATACTCTGCCTGTTAGTATTTTCTTTTATTGTTTTACATGGTATCAGAGCCAGGTTAATTGGTACAGTTCTCTTCTATTTAAATGGCAGAGGAAGTGTGTATGGCATGTATGTCCTCCACCCAAACCAGTGAGGTCTGGTATATAGAGAGTGGAGCTTCCAATCACATGACTACCCACAAGCACTACTTCAGCAACTTGAGTGAGAAGGAATTTGGGTTTGAAATCCTACTTGCTGATGACTATGCCTACCATCCAAAGGGAGTCGGAACTGTAAGGTTTGAGAGGGAGTCTGGCAAGCCTCTCTACCTATCAGGTGTCCTCTATGTCCCTGGACTGAAGAAGAATCTGGTCTCAGTATCAGCTCTAGAAGACAAGGGTTATGAGGTCTCCTTCAAGGATCGAAGGGCCTACATCAAGCCCAGGGGGTTGAGCAAAAGATCTGAACAAGTCATTGGAGTAAGAAAGGACAAGCTGTATAAATTACAGTTTGACTCCCACTACGCTCTAGCAAGCAGTAACAGTACCAGGGACTGTGAGTTATGGCACAGGCAAGTAACTCATCTTGGACATAGTGCCCTCAAAATCTTGGGTAAGATCGTGACAGGAATGCCCTCAGTCACTTCAGAACACCATGAAATATGTAAAGGGTGTGTTCTAGGTAAGTATGTAAGGGCACCCTCCCCCAAGAGTGAATCAAGGTCCAAGAGCATTTTGGACCTAATACAGATATCTGTGGTCCCATGTCCTCACTATCCATAGGAGAGAAGTTCAAATACTACATCACTTTCATAGATGATTTCTCCGGGAAAACCTGGATTTACTTCTTGACGGGAAAAACCTCGGAAGAAGTTCTCAAGAGGTTTCTCGAATTCAAGGCCCTTGTTGAAACTCAGAGAGGAAAGAGGATAAAATCACTCAGGTTTGATAATGGAGGAGAATACACCTCGTATGCCTTCAAGAGGGCTTGTTCTGATGCTGGAATCAAAAGAGAACTGACAGTCCCTTATACCCCTCAACAGAATGGGGTCTCAGAGAGGAAGAACAGAGCTATTGCAAGTGCGGAAAAAGCTATGTTGCATGATCAGAATCTTCCTAAGTTTCTCTGGGCAGAAGCTTGCAACACTGCAGTCTATCTTCAAAACAGAAGTCCCCACAAAGTACTAGGAAACATGACTCCGGAGGAGGCATTTACCGGAAAGAAGCCAGACATCAGTCACCTTAGGATCTTTGGGTGTGTTGCCTACTACCATATCCCTACTGAGAAAAAGACTAAGCTCGATCCGAGAATAGGATTTTGGTGGGGTACAGTGAGACCTCCAAAGCCGACAGAATATATATCCCCACCATCAGGAAAATTGTCCTACGCAGAGACGTAAAGTTCGAGGAAGAGGGAGCCCTCTGAAACTCGTATCAAGACAAGGACACCTCTGAAACTGAATCCCCCAATCAAGAGGAGAAGATCTCATCAACAGGGGCAGATCTTCCCATAGTGGAATATCAAGAGGAAGAGTAACCAACTACCAAGAAAAGGAAACCAAAATGGGTTGAACAACTGTTGAAGGAAGCAAATGAACGGGTAGAGTCTCCAAAAACTCCAATTAGAACAAGTGTACCCCCTCAGAGGTATTCAAGGTATGTTACTCTCATGAGCAGTATGATTGATTCAGAACCAACTTGCTTTGAAGAAGCCATTGTAAGGAAGCCCTAGAGGGATTCCATGGTGGAAGAGTATGCCTCCATAATAAACAATGATATATGGGAAATTGTACCCAGACCACAAAATAAATTTGTAGTCAACTCCAAGTGGATATTCAAGATAAAACATGCAGCAGATGGAAGCATCGACAAACACAAGGCTAGGTTTGTTGCTCGAGGCTTCTCTCAGAAGGAAGGTGTAGATTATGAAGAAACCTTTGCCCCAGTAGCTCGATACACCTCCACTTGTACCATCATTGCTATTGCCACTCTGATGGGGTGGAGAATACATCAAATGGATGTTAAGATTGCTTTCCTTAATGGCAGTATTGAAGAGGAAGTCTATTTGGAACAACCCAAGGGATTTGAAGCCACGACAGAGCTAGCTATGTCTATCATCTAAAGAAAGCTCTATACGGCCTCAAATAGGCACCCAGAGCCTGGTACCCCAGGATTGACAACTATTTACAGAGTATTAGATTTATCAAAAGTGATGTTGATCCAAACTTGTATCTCCTTATGAAAGATAGTAGCATTCTTATACTTGTACTCTATGTTGATGATCTTTTCTTGACAGGAGCAAAAACTCTTATAGCAGCTTGCAAGCAAGATCTGGCCAAGGAATTTGAGATGAAGGATCCAGGATTAATGCACTATTTCCTTGGACTTGAAATTTAGCAACAAGAGGGTAGGGCCTTTCTGGGTCAAGGAAAGTATACAATTGAGATTCTCAAGAGGTTTGGGATGGAGGACTGCAAGCCCATGACCACTCACGTACTCACTAATCTCAAGAAATTAAGTTCATGTGAGTTAGAAGAGGTAAATCCTACTATCTATCATAGTTACAAGAACCAAACCGGAACCGGTAAAATCGGCCGGTCCAACCAGTTCTAAGCCCCGACCGGTCTGAACCGCCTCACGAAACCGCTCTTGACCAGTTCCGTACGGAATCGATTTTTTTTGCCTGAACCGGTCGGTTCTGTACGGAACCGGGTTTTTTTGCTGAAGATGCCCGCGGCCGAAAAAGGTAGGGGGAAATTAATTTTTTTTTAAATTTTAGGGTTAGGGGCATGCATGGGAAGCTTCTAGAATTGTCTAGAGCCCCTAATGAAGCTATAAAGGCAACCCCACCCCCTCTCTTTCATTCACACTACTCATTTGGCTTCTCTTGAGTTTTTGAGCTAAGGGTTTTTCTTGAGTTTAGAGAGTTGATTGCAGGGCTGAGTTGGAGAGGTTGCTAGGCTGCTTTGGAGAGGTGATTGTTGGGCTCATTTGGAGAGTTATTTTGCCTCTTTTCTTGAAGCTGATTTGGAGAGGATTGGGAGCATATTTGGAGCATATTTGGAGTTGTTTTGAAGCATATTTCTTGGGCATATTTGGAGCTATTTTGGAGCATATTTCTTGAGCAGATTTGGAGCTTATTTCTTGGGCAGATTTGGATCTTGTTTTCAAGGTATGTAAACTATGCACTTACTCCCCTTAAAATTGTTGTTGTTTTCTCCGAAAAAAGTATTGTTGTTTTCTCCTAGCAATTAAAAACACAGGGTTTTTATTTGTAGATTTTTATTTGTTTTCATGGCTCCTAAAGAAAAGAGGGATCCAGCATGGCTTCATTGCCAATTGATTGATGGGTCAATGGTTTGTAATTATTGCAAAAAGGAGGTTGGTGGGGGAGGTATTCATCGGATCAAACAACATCTAGCCAATGCAAGGGGGAATATAAAAGCATGCTTGGAAGTTTCTGATGAACTAAACGCTGAGATGATGGGCCTTCTTGAAGGCTTTCAAGCAGATAAAGCCAAGACTAAGAAGGCTAAAAAAGACGTGGGGAGAAGTAGTGGTGGAACTCGATTTGATAGTGATCCTCAATATAGAATGTCTAGTTTTGAGGAATCCTCTGCTTTCCCAATCCCTAGGCGTGATCCTTATACCAATCCTAGGGAAGAAGTAGAACATGTTGGTGGAAGTGGTGTTGGTGCATCAGGATCCAAAAGGCCTCGTGGTAACATTGACTCATTTTTTTACCCCGCACTACCCCTGGTTCTCAGCCCACTACTGATGCAAAATGGAAGAAGATAGAAAGGGAGGTTGCTTGGGAATGCATTGCTAGGTGGTGGTATGATGCAGACGTACCTTTCAATGCTGCAAGGTCTGTTTATTATCAACCTATGTTGGATGTTGTAGCTTCATGTGGATCGGGTTTCAAGGGGACCTGGTTATGAGGATATTAGGGGGAATCTATTAAAAAATGAAGTTGAAAGAGTAAAGGAATACCTCACAGAGTTCAAGGAGTCATGGTCTAAAACAGGGTGCACAATCATGTCTGATGGATGGATTGATCAACGATCCCGCACCATTCTCAACTTCCTTATTGCTTGCCCTAAAGGAACTATGTTCCTTAAATCAGTGGATGCATCTGATCAAGTGAAAGATGCAAATTTACTATTTCATCTTTTGGATGAAGTAGTTGAGGAGGTGGGGGTGCAAAATGTTGTACAAGTTATCAAAGATAATGCTGCAAATTATGTTGCCGCTGGGAGGATGTTAGAGGAAAAGCATCGTACCATTTGGTGGACTCCATGTGCAGCCCAATGTTTGGACCTCATGCTTGAGGATATTGGGAAAATTGAATGGGTGAAAAAAACAGTGGAACAATGTAAAATCATAACAAGGCACATTTACAACCACTCGTGGGTTTTGAACCTTATGAGAAAAAACACTGATGGAAGAGAGCTTGTCAGGTCAGCTACCACACGTTTTGCAACGAATTTTCTTACATTGCAATCCATGATTGACCAAAAAGCCAACTTGAGGAAGATGTTCTCTTGTGATGAGTGGAATGCATATCGATGGAGCAAGAAGGCCAAAGGCAAAGAGATTGTTGAAAAAGTGTATGAGAAAGCATTTTGGAAAAGGGAAGAGGAGATAGTGCGGCTTAGTGCGCCTCTTGTGAGAGTCTTGAGAATGGTGGATGGTGATAAACCAGCCATGGGTTTTGTTTATGAGGCCATGGATCAGACCAAGGAGGCAATAAAGGAAGCATATCAGAGTAAAAGGCAAAAGTATCTTCCTTTGTGGAGAATCATTGATGAAAGATGAAATAAACAACTCCATCGGCCTTTACATGTTGCAGGATATTACTTGAATCCCAGGTAAGTAGTAAGTAATTTCAAAGTTTTTAAAAGATATTATTAAATTTTAATTTGCAAATGTTTAAACTTTAGCTAATGTTTCAAAGTTCAAACTCATTGACTCTTAAGTTTTAACTCTTTGAAAGGTACCATTACACAAGATTTTGAAACAGATGGGGAGGTAAAAGAAGGATTATACAAATGCATTGAGCGCATGGTCCCTGATTCCAACAAACAAGATGAGATACACAACAAACTCTTGCATTTCAATGAGTATTGGTACCTTTGGCATGGCTATGGATGTTTGAAGTAGAGCAAGAGATCCACCAGGTACGTAATTGTAAAGTCTTTCAATTATATTATTCATGGCAAAAATTAAATCAAACTTTCAAACTCCTTTGCTAAATATTTTTTGTCTTTACATGCAGCTTATTGGTGGCAGCAATTTGGTAGTCGGTGCCATGAATTGCAGAAATTTGCAGTTCGTATATTGAGCCAGGCATGCAGTGCTTCTGGGTGTGAACGCAACTGGAGTGTTTTTTAGCGTATACACACCAAGAAGAGAAACCGTTTAGAGCAAAAACGGTTGAATGATATGTTATTTGTTCAGTATAACCTTAGGTTGAGGCACAACCAATTGATGAACAAGATCCCTGAATCCAACAACATATTCTTGGATGATGTTGATCCCTCATCAGATTGGGTTGTGGAGACTCAACCAGCAACTTTTAACCATGAAGACCTTTCTTGGTTGGATTTGGATCCCGAGCCACATCAAGAGAATGTGTACACCGATGTTGCACCTGTATCTTTGCCTTCTGGACTAGGGGAATCAAGCCAGGCTCAGAATCCCCCTGTTGAGTCTACTCATGTTGAGGATGTAGATGATGACTCTGAGTTTGAGTCTGAGTCCGAGTCCTTTGAGGCTTCCTTTCAGTATGCAGATTCAGATTATTAGATTGTGTAGTCTCTACTCTCTAGAGTCTAGCCTAGACTCTAGAGTTATTTTTGGACTTTATAGGCCATTTAGAGGCTTTTTGATGATGTATTTTGATTCGGATATTCATATGACTATGGACTCATGGAGTGCACTTACTCTTAGTGCTATTTTGGTTTTATACACTATTACTTGTTATATATATATGAGAAACTTTGCAAATTTGTGTATAATGGTTTGGATTCACATGGATGC
>ML796004.1:220543-261139 GCA_009831015.1 Picea engelmannii | reverse complement strand
CTTACTCTTAGTGCTATTTTGGTTTTATACACTATTACTTGTTATATATATATGAGAAACTTTGCAAATTTGTGTATAATGGTTTGGATTCACATGGATGCACATGAATATATATGAGAAACTTTGCAAATTTGTGTATAATGGTTTGGATTCACATGGGATGCACATGAATATGTATTTGTTTTTCAAAATTTGAATATTTTATGTATTTTTAGTAATTGGTTTTTTGATCAGGTTTTTTCCCGGTTCCGGTTTTTGGGGTCGACCGATTCAATGACCGGTTCGGTTCTGGTAACATTGTATCTATAAACAATTAATTGGGTGTTTGATGTACTTAACCAATACCTAGCCCGGTATATCTTTTGTTGTCAACACTCTCAGTAAGTATATGATGGACCACAGAAAGGTACATTGGATTGCAACAAAACACATATTGAGGTATTTGAAGGGTACAATAGAATATGGGTTGCAATATTAACAAGGAGACCAAGCCAAGATTTCGGGCTATACTGACTCTAATTGGACTGGCAGTGCCATTGTAGAAAGAGTACCTTTGGCTGCTGCTTCACCTTAGGATCAGGGATGATATCGTGGTACAGCAAAAAACAAAAACCAGTTGCACTCAGCTCAGCAGAAGTTGAATACATGGTTGTCAGCCAAGCTAGTTGTGAAGCCATTTGGCTCAGGAAAGCTCTTGTTGACCTGTTTGGCACTAAATTGGATGCCACCATAATTTACTGTGACAATCAAAGCTGTATCAAGTTGTTTGAGAATCCAGTCTTCCATGATAGATCCAAGCACATTGAAATCAGATATCACTTCATCAGGGATCGAGTACAAAAGGGGGTAGTAAAGCTTAAGTACATTTCCACAAACGAACAAATTGCAGACATTCTGACTAAAGGACTGCCAAAAGGGAAATTTGAATATTTTCGTGAAAAATTGGGTATTGTAGAAAACACATTCCTCACTAAGAGGGAATGTTAACAAGTTATTTAGTGAGGAATAATCAAAACTGAGATTAAGCTGGGTCAATGAGAGTTTAAGTCCCAGTCGTTGCTCTAGAGGGAAGATCCAATGGTTGGGATCTCTCACGAGTTAAGGGACCCACTCCAACCCTACACCAAAAAGGGAAACAAACTATCATGCGAGTGTTGTCGAGCAGTGTTGATCCAGGTGGATATCGGTGGCCACCCACCTATTCCAACTGACTCAAAACAATCTTCTTGCAATTTACTATTTGTTAACCTTTTAGCTCGGGAGGTACTCCGCATGTTTTGTCTTGTATGCGGATGTAACCTTATGTTTACACTACTGGGCACTTAACTTTGTAATGGGTTTTTTATAAAGTTGTAAAGTGGTTCTTTTATTAAAGTGACTTTTTAATAAAGTGTACCTTCTAATTTTAAAGTGACTTTATTCCATAAAGTGCACTTATGTAATAAAGTGAAATGTACTTTAATACTAAGTGATTCATTTTAGAGGGAATGAATCATGACCCTTGATCTTGAAAAATGCAAGATTAGATCTTTGCCTTTGGATTTAGGGTTGGAAAGGTGAAAACACACTTGGGAAATAAAAGGTCATTTTCAGATTTATAAAAGAATGCATTGGGTAGTGTGCAAGATACAAGTGAAGGAGATTGAGAGAGATTTTCCGAGAGAGCTTGAGAAAGGAAAGTGAGGAGCTTAGTGGGCACATTTCCCAAGACAAAGTGGGCACAAATCCCAAGGGAAAATTTATGTGTGTGTTGATATCATTTGTTGCAGTTGGAGGTCATATTGTACGGATCCGTATAGCAAGGAGAGAGGGAACGATTTTTGAGGCAGCTTGTTGGCATGAAAATCGAGGCTGTTTGGAGTGTTTTCTTGCTACTGTTGGGCCGTACTGTTCAAGTTGTACAGCACACTGTGGGTACGTTTTTCTAGGCATTGTTTTTTGAGTGGGTCGTACAGTTGTATGGATTTGGCACGATTTTCAAGGAAGAAATTGTGGGGGGTAGTTTTGGTGCTGAGGGGTATTTTCTCTTGGCTGGAAATTCAGAGTTTGTTGCTGATATGTACTTTCCTCAAGCTGAATAATAAAATCTCTCCCTCTCTCTCTCTCTCTCTCTCTCTGGGTTTCCCCACATTTGGGTTTTCCCTGGCTTTTGCCTAAATTTCTGAGTTTTTCATGGGTTATTGAATGTTGTCCATTGTGTTTATTTTCACCACATATTTGCTTAGAAATGTGTAGTTCTGCTTATGGAAATTTCTGAATGTGGGTATGAGACATTTCAAAGTTCTTACAAACAGTTATCCCTAGGTTGTTAAGTGTATGACAGAATTGTTAGCTTACTGATTTTGTCATTAAAATTAACACTATTTTTAGCAATTTTTCAGTTCCTAAACTTTCGAGGCCATTTTGAGGGCCTACATGAAGGTTTTTCGGGATCGAACACCTCAATGATAGTCGATGGCTCTGATTGAGCCCCCAAAATGAATCTCCTCGACGATACCTTTCCAACGAGCTATCGTGCGCCCCAAATGGAGATCGTATGCCAAAGTTACGCCCCCGGGAAGTTGATACACCAAACTACCCAAAACAGGGTCCACAAAACTGTTGGATTTTCATCTTTTGGGGTTAGGGTTTTGGATTTTCTTTATGTTAAAATGGGCTTTAGAGCCTCATTGTGACAATCATCTTCTTGCGAATGTGAGTAGCCGTCACATCTCTTCTCAGAGATAAGTTGTCGCCATTCTAACGAGTCTTTCACTTTGTATTTCTACAGTTTTGTACATTTCGCTCATTAATAGAAATTGTGTATTATTGTATCTTTGTGTTATTTCTACGGTTGCATCTCTGATATATTTTTGTTATATTATTAGATATCTGAAATATCTCTGTACATTTATTTATTATATCTCCGCTCTCATTTCGTGCCAAAAATAATCTGGATCGGTGGGATCAAAGTAAGCTGCTCTTGATCGTTTTTTCAATGCATGTCACCGACGAGGTCCAAGTATAGCAAGTTGGGTCTCGAGCTTGTCTCTCTTGAGGACAATCGCTCTCGCACGCCCAAGAAGCCCTCCATGGCGGAAGAAAATAAAAATGACAAAGCAAACGATTCTATTAATCTATTCCTTGAGCAAGCTCTCACGCGACAGAGGGTCAAAATGATGGAGAATTTTTCCCACATCCTTCAACGCCTACTGATAACAACCAGCGCGTCTTCATTAAACGGCCACTTTAAAGGCACCTCACCTTTCAAGGTACAAGTTAATTTTGATATTCCCGTATTTGAAGGACAGATAGATGTTGATGCCCTAGAAAAATGGTTAAATCTGCTAGAAGGTTATTTCTCTATTCATAATTTCTCCGACAGGGAAAAGATCACCTTCGCACTCCTTAAGGCTCTTCCCCATGTCAAATATTGGTGGGAAACTTACTGGGAGCAAAGTTCCACAGAGGATTCTAGAATATATGGGGTTGAGCCCACTTGGGATTTTTTTGTGGATGCGATCAAGGAGCAGTATTACCCTGTTGATAACTATGACGACCAGTACATGAAATGGACCACACCGCGTCAAGAGAGGGACCAAGCACTGTCGAAGTTCACCAATACCTTCCATACCTTGAGCACCAAGCTGGGTATCAAAGATTCTGAGCAGCATTTGGTTCTAAAATATCATGGGGCTCTACATAGATACATACAAACTGAAATGGAGTTTATGGACATCTCATCATTGGGAGCCGCTTATCGATATGTTGTCAAAATAGAGTAGAAATTTAGGCACCAGAACAAACAAGAGTTTGAATCTGCAAATCCACAACAACCAAAGTATGATAAAGACAACCCTAACAAACAGACTCCCGAAAACCAGTCCAGGCCACAGGAAAAGAAGGGTCACGGAAAGACGAAGGACGCTGGAAAGTGGTGTGATTTCCACAAAAGCCCCTGACACAACACTGATGAATGTCGCTCAAAACAGTCATTGGTGGTCGAGATCAAAGACAAGGATCTGAACCTTGATTCAGAATCTAATTCAGAAAATACTGGTAGAAGAAAGATCATCGACACAGACCCCATTGCTACTGTCGTGACCGCAACAATTCAACCAGAAGAACCAGCAGATCCTAAAGAAGGGGAGCGCCTTTTTCATTCACAAATGTGGGTGAAGGAGACCCCGCTGCATTTTATTGTTGATAGCAGAAGCCAAAAGAACCTCATCTCAAAGGAGGTCGTCAAACAGTTGGGATTGTCGACAACACCACACCCGCATCCATACAACATCGGGTGGCTTCGCCAGGGACGAGATCTTCGTGTCAGCCAGCAGTGTCAATTGTCATATGGCATCCATCCCTTCGAGGATGAAGTATTATGTGATGTTTCCCCACTGGATGTTTGTGATGTTCTCTTGGGCCAGTTGTATATGTGGAAGCGCCATGCTATCTATGAGTCTCGACCCCGTAGTGTCATTATTACTCTGGGGGGTCATCTCTACAGGATACCAGAGGTATTTCCAACTATTGTCCCGCCTAAACAATGCCGCAAGGTAGTATCTCATACTACAAAATTCAGCGTCTTTTCAATCTGTTCAAAAGGTGAACATAAAGACACTACAACCACTTCAGCCTCGATCCAAGCACCTTTTATCCAATGGAAGCAGTTCGACAATATTGAAGCAAAGCGCAAGGATTCCTTCCGCACACAGTCATATCATGTAGCTAGGCTAGTTCAAAAGGTCCAACCCTTCCAGCCACAGGTTCGTGACAGCCTTTAACAAGCTAAGCAACGCAACTTCTCCAGCGAGGCAACCAGCTCATCAAGATGCAGATTCAACAAATACTTTTCCCTTTCCCCAGGGAACTCAATGCAATGGAGACCATAGCTTCCTAAGGAGGGAGGATTGATCAAGGTGGATATCGGTGGCCACCCACCTATTCCAACTGGCTCAAAACAGTGTTCTAGAAATTTACTATTTTTCGCAGTTTTTCGGTTCCTAAACTTTCGAGGCCATTTTGAGAGCCTAAATGAAGGTTTTTCGAGATCGAGCACCTCAAAAATAGCCAAGAGCTCTAATTGAGCCCCCAAAATGAATCTCCTCGACGATATCTTTCCAACGAGCTATCGTGCGCCCCAAACGGAGATTGTATGCCAAAGTTACGCCCCTAGGAAGTTGATACACCAAACTACCCAAAACGGGGTCCACAAAACTGTTGGATTTTCATCTTCTGGGGTTAGGGTTTTGGATTTTCTTTCTGTTAAAATGGCCTTTAGAGCCTCATTGTAACAATCATCTTCTTGCAAATGTGAGTAGTAGTCACATCTCTTCTTAGAGATAAGCTTCTGCCATTCTAGCGAGTCTTTCACTCTGTATTTCTACAGTTTTGTACATTTCACTCATTAATAGAAATTGTGCATTATTGTATCTCTGTGTTTATGGTTGCATCTCTAATATATTTCTGTTATATTATTAGATATCCGAGATATCTCTGTACATTTCTTTATTATATCTCCGCTCTCATTTCGTGCCGAAAATAATCCAGATCAAGTGTGGATGGAGGCGGACTGAGACAAAAACGAGTGGTGGGCAGACCTGCCTGTACTCGCCCGTGAAGCCACGTGTACCTCTGCATACACAGACCGAGTAAGGTCTTAGCCACTTGGTGTTTTACATAGGTCACAGCAAAAGAAAAATACATGATACATTGTGTACGGGTTCATTCTGAGCAGAGAATCCCGATATGTACAGGTCTGTACAAGCTACAGGAATCCGAACCATAAGCTACAGGAGTACGGGTTTCATTGACAGAGAAAAGGCTGTAAGAAGACAGCTAGCATGTTTTTGTATTGTTTTTTTCTGTTGAGATAAATAATATATTACCTCCTTCAGTTTTTTGTCTATGTTCTGTCTTGAGCCATTATTATGTTTCATAAAGAATGTGCATACTCTGCCTGTTAGTATCTTCTTTTATTGTTTTACAGAGGTCACCAGAAAAGCCTCCTTTGTGGTGGACCTCCTTCCATCACTACAACGAGGGAAGTCTCTATTTAGGTGATAGTGGTAGATTCTTCCAATTGTTACACAAAATTGGGATCTTGTGGAGCGCTTTGCACAAGCACAAATGTTGTGATAAGAATCAAAATCATTCAGGAAACACAACAATAGAACTATAAGTTGTCAACAAAAAAGGGAGTTACCGTGCATATTACTATTAGATATCCATGTACCATAACTGATAATTTGATAAGTTATAACCATAAGTGATAATTGATAATTTTGAAGACCATTTCAGCATGAACATGAAGCAGGTCATAACAGCGTCTTTGTGTGCCACGTTCACATGTCCATAGCAGCGGTAAATAAAGTGGTTTTCTTGAAGGCTATGGCAGGACTAATAACAGTGTGGAAGAAGTGAACAACGGCATAGAACAGAAAGATAGATCAGACCTTGACCATAATGATAGATCAAACATTGAGAGCAGACATTGACCATTATGATAGATCAATCCTTGAGAGCAGACCTTGATATATCAGACCTAAAGAGCAGATCTTGACATAAGGATAGATCAGACCTTGACCAGGAATGGGGTTTCGGGTTTTATCCTTTAGGTGTTTAGAGTTGTGGGAGTTTTTCATTAAAAATCGATTTTCTAGGGGATCAGTGGGTCAAAAAATAACTTTCAAGTTTCAGGATCTAATTCAAAATTTCAGGATCCATTTCATTTTCCATGGGATCTGTTTCATGGGCTCAAGATCTCCAGGGGATCCACTTCCATGATGGATCCTGGCAAATCGGAATCCAGATCTGGATCGGATCTGCAGATCTTACACATGGGTTGTGGATCCTGTAACACAGCCTTTCCTGCAAGGTAAGATAGACATCTTCACATGCAATTCAGGACTTTTATCCAAGGAATCATGAGGCATATAGAAGATTCTCCTATTAAATGACTTCTTCACTTATAGTATGAACAAGACAGGATATCATAGAATCTACTTTCTGCCTTATATTGACAATTGTCTTGAAGAAGTAAAACACATCTGGTGAATTTGGTAGATAGCATGATAACAGTTAACAGAAGTAGGATTATTTACCATACTTGGTTTAGATACTGAGCATCCTCTCACTTCGATTGTAATTGCACAAGTCATGAAAATTTCAAGATTCACCAAAATAGTGTGTAAAATATCCTCTGTTATCGGATCTGTCCACTCTGGGGGATTGATCCGGGGATCCCTGAATGGGATATCGATTCAGATTCAGATCCAGATCCACCCAGGATTGTTAGCCTAATAATCCTAAACTTTATTTATATAGGTGTTGTTCTAGAAGTTATGTATTTCCTAGGAGACATATTGTCCTTGTCACATGCTTGTCATAGTTATTATCCTTGAGTTTGTTAAAATTAATGCAGCTGCAAGAGCCATTCTCTGGGAGGATGGCAAAGACCCCATAGCTGAGATCTAGGGCCCCCAGTACACTCCTGGGGTTCTTGGTCTGGGACCAAGCAGTAGAGCCATGGCAAAAGACCCAAGTGAGGGCCCCTAGTGTATTGTTGGGGTTCTTGGTCAGGGACCAAGCAATTTGATGATATAAGTCCCTAGATGTGTTCTAGGGCCCCTGGATGTGTTCCAGGGAATACTAGCTCGATGCTTGGATTGATCCTTGGTTGTGTACCTTGGTGGATAAGACCCTAGTTGTGATCTAGGGCCCCCAGTTGCGTTCTGAGGTATCATGGTCTGGGACCAGGCAGTTCCTTGGTTAAGTACCAAGCCAAGATGATGTGTGATCTTCTTCTCTCTCGGGATGGTCTATGAGACCTAGGATCAGTTAAGAAGAACATGATCACATTATTGACCTTCTTCTTGTGTTGGGATGATAAAAGCTTATAAGTTATATCATGAGACCTTTATGGACATTCTGCCATTAAAGAAGAACCCCCCCCTTTGACCTTGTTATCTTTGCAACCCTTGCTTGACCCACGTCCTCCTTAATGTTTATGTGGTTTGGTTCTTTGCTAGCCGCCTTGACTTGTTGACTATTCTAATTAATATTTTATGATTAAAATATTAATTATTTAATTTGTTTAATTGTTGGGTTTTAATATAACCCTAAATTTAGGGCTAATTTACAAACCCTAACCTACCCACCTAAACTATAAAAGTGAGACCTCTCCCCTCACTCTCTCACTCATTCTCCTTCCTCCTAACAGAGTCTTGATCTGAGGTTTTGTTGCGGCTCCTTCTTGTTCAGTCTGGTATAGGGTGCGGCCCTCTCCTTGGATCCTTTCTCTTGCTGGTATAGGGTGTGGCCCTCTCCTTGGATCCTTTCTCTTGCTGGTATAATGGTGTGGCTCCCTCTTTGATCATTCTCTTGCTGGTATAGTACTGCGGCTCCCATGTTCTGGTCATTAGAAGTGGTGCAGCCTTCCTTTTGATCCGTATTTTTGCTTGGGGTAGCCATCGAGGGTTTATCCTTCTTATCTATTGTTGTTGCTTCCCCGTAAGGGTATTTTTCCAGCCTGTCGTTGTCTCCTTGTTGGTACTGTCACCTGTACATGTGTTGTCGTTGTCTCCTTGCTATATGCTGCTACTGTCTCACTGCTGGTGCACCTGTTTGTTGTTGTTGTCCCTTTACTAGTGACACCTATATGTTGCCTTTGTTCCTTCTATGGTGACCTATGTTTGTTTTCCTTAATAGGGTTTGTAAGGCAACCCTCTAACTATTGTTATTACTATAGTAGTTTTGTTTTGGACAGTTTTGTTAAGGCTGTTAGTGGCTTCCTTTTTGGACAGTGTTTGTTAAGGTTGTTAGTGGCTTCCTTTTTGGACAGTGGTGTCCTTGTTTCAGCCTAGTACTTGTAGAGAGAGGAAATTTTATTAGGGTTTCTAAGAAAATTTTCTAGAAATTACAACAAGAGAAACAAGAACAAGTGCACCTCAACTTTTGTGTTTTCTGCCTCGATTCTTGTGCCTCACACCGGGTTGTACAACCTGCTCCTAGAAATATGTGTACTACAGTGCAATAAATGTTGTATGGTTGCCTGCATTAAATCTTGTGCGGTTGCCTCAAAATCTGTGCATTGTACCCACAATAAATGGTGTACTATCTACCTCGATTTTTTAGCACTATTGCCTCGACATCTATGCCAAATATTCTCACATGTGTGGCTGACTTACTGCATTAATTGTTGTCCTCTCCTTGGGATTCATGTCTTCTTTATCCTTGGGATTCGTGCCCTAGTTTGTTGCAATGTTTTTTCTCCTCTTCTTTCTCTCACTTACTCTCTCTCTTCTCATTAAATGAATAATGAATGTGTCTATTTCCCTAGCTTTCCTTTTTGTCTCTTCATGAGGAAGTTATTTAGTTAATTTAGTCTAATGGCTCACATTAAATCCTAGGCCACTTAAGATCTACGGTTGTGATATAATCACTCATTATCACAACTTAAGTCACTTTATTCCTCATAAAGCAAAAAGTCACTTAAACTTTATAGATATAAAGTTTATATCTATGGATGGAAGGTTGTAAGTCTCTTCAACTTGGAGTCCATCTTTACCCAAAGTGCAGTCCAAGAAGCACTAAGAAAATCCAGAATCCCTATCTAAGATGATGCTCCTTGGTAGCCCAAAGTACACCCAAACTTATTCAAAGATCATGTTTGTTGCTTCTTGTCCTTTGATGGTCTTTTTAAAAGGCATAAGAATGCACATCTTGTTGAACCTATCAACTACCACAAATAGATAGTCATGTCCCTTCATGGTCGTTGGAAAACCACCCACAAAATCCATGGATATGCTTTCCCAAGGTTGAGTGAGTACCCGTAATGGTTGTTATAAACCTTGCTTTCTATTATGTATGCATCTTCTAATATATCGAGCTACATCTTCTTGCATTCTAGGCAAATACACAAACCTTCGTAAGTTGGCAACTATCTTTCCAACAACAAAATGTCCACAACCTTGGAGGTGTGAGCCTCTCTAAGAAGTTGCAATCTTTCACCTTTAGGGATACATAGCTTGTCTAGCTTGTAGAGAAACTCATTCTGGAGATGACAGTTAGCCTTACCGTCAACTTCTTCTACATGAATTTGGCTCTCTAGCCATTGAAACACCTCTTTAAAGTCCTCATCTACTATGTATACCTCTTTGTATGCATCATGAGTAAAAGGCTTTGTGTGCATAAAAGTTCCCAAAGCTGTAATCTGGGATGTTGATGGCCTTGAAAGCATGTCTGCCAACTTATATTTGATGACTAGATGAAATTGTTGCAAAAACCCCATCCACTTGTAATGTTTGGTTTGTCGAAGCTTACTCTGAGCCTACAAATACTACAATGGTTGATGATCAATGTGGATAATGGATAATGGTGATTAGTGTTACCCTTCTTATATTCGATGACTAGATGAAACTGTTGAAAAAACCCCATCCACTTGAAATGTTTGGTTTGTTGAAGCTTACTCTAGGCCTACAAATACTACAATGGTTGGTATCATTGTGAATAGTGGTTTCCTTTCCCATCAGATAGTGCTTCCACTTCTTAACAGGTTGAACCAGGCCATCGAGTGTCTTATCATACATAGGGTAGTTAAGGACTCCCTCACGAAACATTTCAAAATGATAACATACCAGCTTACCTCCCTACATCAAGACCACTCCCATGACATATCCACCTACATCCATCTCCAATTCGAAAAGCTTCTGCAAGTTAGGCAAGGTAATGACTAGTACTTGATTGATCTTTTGTTTTAGCTCATTGAAATCTTTCTACCGATTCTTTTCCCCACTAGAAACTCTTACCACTAGCGTTTATGGCATGGAGCGGCACAGCTATCGCTATAAAGGATGTTATGAACTTATGTAAGTAATATGTTTCCCCAACAAAGCTTCTAACTTCAATGAGAATAGTAGGAACTGGCCACTTGAGGATGGCCTCCATCTTCGCAAGATATATCTTGAGTTCCCCTCCTCCAATCACATACACCCTAAATACAGCAACTGCTGAGCAAACTCACATTTCTTAAAGTTAGCCAATAGCTAATGCTTTTTCAAAGTTTGTGATCCACCCAAGTAGAGCTATAAACCAATATGTCATCCAAATACACTATTAAAAATGAATCTAAATAGGGATGCAATATACCATTCATCAATCGCATAAATGTAACTAGTGCATTACATAAACCAAAAGACATGACCAACCATTCATACAAACCTTGCCTTGTCTTGAAAGCGGTCTTCTAGGTGTCTTCTTCTTTAACGCATACCTGGAGGTATCTTGATTTGAGATCCAACTTGGTGAAGTACTTGGCATGTTGCAACTAGTCTAACAAATCATTAATCCTGAGCAGAGTATCAATTCATGAGTGTGATCTTGTTCAAGGTTGTGTAGTCAAGACTCAATACACATTCGCCAAGTCCCATCCTTCTTGGGTACTATGATGATAGGTGACCCATAAGGGGATGTGCTTGGTCGAATTACTCCCTGCTCCAACAGTTTCTTCACTTCGTCTACCTCCAAAACAAACTATCTATACAGCTCAATACTTGGTAATGGGGAGTCAAGCAATAACTATATTTCATGCTCCACTTCCCTCTTAGGTGGTAACCCTTTAGATTCCCAGAACACTCCTCTGTACGCCTACAACAACTCCTCCAACTATTGTTTCTGCTCTTTGGTACATCCCTCCAAGGATGCCTTTACTCTTACCGATTCATCACCCCACTGATTCTCTTTTAAGGAAAGCAATACATCTTACTAGAACTGATCAAATTTTTGGCTTGGTTAGCACTTGCTAGAGAGTTCTTTGATTTGCCTGTGTGTGCATTGATGATGAAAGACTTCCCATCCTCGATCAGGTGGTACTGGTTTTCTTTGGCCATGAAGATCGCATCCCTCGTATACATGTAGGGGCATACAAACATTACACCACACACATCAAGCGATACTACATCTAATTCCACTTCATCAATAAAATCTACACTTATAGCAAATTTGATCTTACACCGTTTCGTGACCTTAAGTTATGCATGCTTGTTTACCATCTCCTAATGTATATGGACTTGGATGATCATGAACTTTCAACCCAAGTTTACTAACCAAATCAATTGCTATGAGGTTGGCTTCCCATCCTCGATCAGGTGGTACTGGTTTTCTCTGGTCATGAAGATCGCATCCCTTGTATACATGTAGGGGCATACAAACATTACACCACACACATCAAGCAGTACTACATCTCACTCCACTTCATCAATAAAATCTGCACTTATAGCAAATTTGATCTTACACCGTTTCGTGACCTTAAGCTATGCATCCTTGTTTACCATCTCCTAATGTATATGGACTTGGATGATCATGAACTTTCAACCCAAGTTTATTGACCAAATCAATTGCTATGAGGTTGGCTCAATACCAAAAATCGAATACAACATTTACCTTGGTCTTTTTGACCTAGATCTTAGTATGGAAGAGTTTTGTCGTCCCCTTCTCTTCCTTGCGATGGAAGGCGACTCAAATTCACCTCCTCCTACACTAAAGTGTAGACAATCTTTTCATCCACATTCGAGCTACTCTCTACCAGGTTGCTTGAATCCATGGCTTGCAGGTTCTTCTTGGCATCCTTCTTATGAATCTTTGGATTCAGCGTTGGATGTAGCTTCCAACACTTATCTTCGGTGTGACCATTGATATTACAATGGTTGCGGTGGTTGTTCGGATCCTTGCACTGATGTGCAGTGGTTGTCATTTTCTTGTCCTTTCCTTTCCACTTCTCCTTCCCATCCTAGGAAGCATCTTGGTGATCTTTTTGTTTAGAATCACTTGGTTGTCCTTTTTATGGCCTATGTTCTATAGGTACTATGCCTGCACACATAACTCATCGATAATCCTAGGTTTGAAGAGCATCACTTTTTTCTGTAGAAAGTGGTGTAGACCCCCCAGATACTTGAGGAGTGCCTCTAGGTTCTTGCAAGATATACCCAACATAATTGTCATTTTCCTGAACTCGGTGGTGTACTCTTGCACATTTTGCGCTTGCCTTTTCCTGAAGAACTAGGACTTGATGAGAGTTTTAAACACCTCCCACTTAGTTACTAGTGAATCACCCTCTAGCCTAAGTGTCTCCATGTGGCTTTCCCACCAAGTTAGTGCATGGCCCTGTTGATATTATGGTAGTTGCGAGAGGTATTAACCTCCACGTGTAACCTCTGACAAGACTAGAATATTCCGGGAAGCAAGAGAAACCCTAAAACGTTGGATAATAACCCTAGGAGACAAGTAGACTCAAGAGAATATTTAATATTCAATTATTAGCCTCCAAAATGAGAAGTTGGCGCAATCAAGTGAGATAGACTAGTATAAATAGAGGGCACTAGAGCTCATTTGTTACACACACTCTCACAACTGCATAAGACCGGTGGTGCACAAGTTTGGAGAGGAATTGCAACTGGAGCTGCAGCTGCTGCAACTGGCATTTCAGTTTTGGCATGGACTTTCTCTTGGTTATGGTTTGGACTTTCTGCTTGGTCTTTGGTTATTCTTGCTTGGTGCGCTAGTCTTGGAGAAAGGTGCACTACCATGGTTGGCTATTGGATTGCTTCCGGAATTATTCTATCTATTGAGGTTAAGGTGCTCGGGGCTGGCCTTTGTACCTATGGTTGGGTGACAATATTGCTATATTGTCTATGGTGAAACGAGCACACCTATTTTTCTAACAAATTATGGGCCCACACTAACTTCGGACAGTCTAACCGCTGGAAAATAGATTGGGAATATTTGCTCAGTTACAATTGCAGTTGCAGTCAAAGTTTTGTTGCAGCCACGAAACCCTAACCCTCTTGTTAAGGCACCTTAAGTGAAGAGCTTGACCTAATTCTTGGATAGCCTAGTGTGCCCTAGCCTAGTGCACCTCCTAGTACTCTCAGCCAGCCAAGACGTCAAGTTTGAGTTTTTTGTCAAAGTCAAAGGTTGACCAAGTCAACGCAGTCATGACCTACTCTATGAAGTCAGAAAACAAGTTAGAAGGGGCTTCTAACTTCAGAGCATGGAAGACAAGAATTGACCTCATCCTTGCCAAGAATAAAGTGTTGGATATCATGAAATGAAAGATCATGGAACCATAGTTTCAAGCAGGAAAAGAGAAGGAACCTCAGAACGTTGCAGTTATGAAGAAGTTCAAGGACAATGGCATCAACGTTATGAGTATCATAGTGGACTATGTAAAAGACCACTCGATACCCTACATCTCTCATCTTAAGAAGATGTACGATGCCTCTTCTCAGTCAGAAATATTGGACAAGTAATGAGTATGAAGAATGAGCTTCGTGACATGAAAACGAATGATGATGACAACATAACATTATACTTTGTAAGAATCTCTCAATTAAGAGATCAACTACAAGCTATTGAAGAAATCATTTCAGAAAAGGAACTAGTAAATATAGCACTCAATGGCCTTCCCAAGACATGGGATGCATTTGCCGCAAGCATGACAAATGAAAGGAGTATCTCACATTTGAAGAACTTTGGACTTGTTGTGCACAAGAAGAATCAAGGATTAACACAAAAGAGAAATCCCAAAAAAAATATGATGATCAAGCCTTCACAGCAAAATTCAAGAATTTCAAGAATAAGAGGAAGTTTGGTCTAAGGAAGAAACCAAATCGAGAAAAGGATATGTCAAAAATACAATGCTTCAACTGTCGAAAATATGGTCACTATAGGAACCACTGTCCTAAGTTAAAGAAAAGGAAGGAAACAGATGAAGCAACAGTTGTCGAAGGAAGGGAACCCTCAAAGAAAGCCAAGCAGAATAAAACAGACTTCTTCTTCTAGTCAAGGTAACAATATTCTTCTATAACCTAGTTCTTGTACATACCATGTTTACATAATTTCTATACATATCATGCATATCTATTTCTTAGAAGAAAAGATGGTCAATGAAACAATACTTATGGAAGAATAACAAGATAAGGATTGCTATTACGATGACTACAAGAAGATGAAGTACGTTGACAAATTCTTGAGGAATCTATTATATAAGTAACAACTGTCAAATAGGTCGAAATCATAATCAAACTTGAAGAGACCCAGAAGGAGTCAAATCAGAAAGAAGTCAATAATCAAGAGGAAATTAGAATAAGACTTGTGACACTTTGTAGAAAGCAATAAAGATGCAGACGAAAGCATGGACTCTCTTAGATGGAGGGAAAGAAGTCAGTAATCAAGAGGAAATTAGAATAAGACTTTTGACACTTTGTAGAAAGCAATAAGGATGCAGACGAAAGCATGGACTCTCTTAGATGGAGGGCGTTGATTACAGAATTCCAAAAGAGGAGCATGTATTCGTGCATGAAGCCAGGATTAGGAGGGAGATAATCCTAAATGATATGATCCATTGAAGAATCTGTGAAGATTATAAAGTATCTATCCATGTTCCCCATTGAAAGTAGCAGCCATGATAAGCAACACGTGTTCAGTTTGACTCTAGAAAAAGTTTTCTTCGAAAAGAAGCCGTAAGTATCCTTGGTTGTTCATCTACATCCATGTTCCTATGATGAAAGGAAGAAGTTGGAATCTTCAGGAAGAAAGGGCATGGAATCTATAGAAGACTCCATGGACCCAAAAGCTAAGAAGGAGCATGAGGAAGAACATGAAGATCCAAGAAAGAAAGAAAATCTAGAACAATTAGTTATTATACCGAGAATCATAAGACTACCAGCTTGGTTTGAAGTTTTGAATGCACTAGAAGCAATCAAGCAGAAGAAATAGAAGTTGTGATGAAGAACAGTGTATGTAAGAAAATGTGAAAAAGACCTATGAATGGAAAGCATTGCGAGATTCAGAACTAGAGGTTCTTCCAAAAGGAAGGAGAAGACTATGACGACAGCTTGTTCCAGTAAACCAGATATACCTCTTACAGTATCCATGGATTGAAATTTACATGTAAAAGATTGTTCTTCCCAATAAAGCAAATTGAGAAAGAAGCTTATGCAGAGCAATCTCAAAGTTTTGAGGTATACCAAAAAGAGACCCATATATGCAAATGGAAAAAGACCATGTATGGATTCAAGCAACTTGATGCAGAGTATCTCATATACATCAGAAGTGTGGCGAGAACTTCCTATGATAGAAGAAGTGCTACTTGGATATGTTTTAGTTTGAGTTTTGCCACGATGTCATGGGCTAGCAAGAAACAAAAATCTGTTGCACTTAGCACTACAAAAGCAGAGTATATTGCAGCTTGTGATGCTTGTACAGAAGCAATGTGGCTCTGTAAGTTGGTTTTTGGACCATCTGATCATGTGCTAAATTCGACCATGATATATTGTAATAATCAGAGCCATGTGAAGCTTTCAGAGAAACCGGTGTTCCATGATAGGTCGAAGTACCTTGAGATCAAGCATTATATTCTCCATGATAAAGTCCAAAAGAGAGAAGTAGTTCTCTAGTATATATCCACAGATGAGCAGATAACAGATATTCTAAGGCCTCTGTCCAAGATAAAAAGTTTGCATACTTAAGAGACAAGTTGGGGCTCATGGAGACAACTTCCTTATTGGAAAAGGAAGTGATTACTCCCAGGTTGGGAGGGAGCACTGATAAGTTATTGATTTATAGACAATCGTTTTCCAGTTCGGAAAATGGTCCAAGATGGGCAGTTCCTTTCCAGTTCGGAAAGTGGTTCGAGATTTCTGACGGACAGGGATTTTCCAATTTGGAAAATGGTCCATATCGGGCAGTCATTTTCGTAATGAAAATAGTCTGATAGATTGTTGATGTACCATAGACAGTGATTCCCCTTATGGCCAGTGTGGGGGAATGGTCTCGAACAATCATTCTTCTTGGCAGTCACTCTGAGTAGTGGTCAAGTAGAATGGCCCGCCTCGTCGAGCAATCATTCTTTCGAAGTTCATAGTTGTGAGCAGTTTCGAAGAATGGTATGTTTTGGAGGTTGGTGTAGGACAGTCATTTCCATAGGAAATGGTACGAACAGTCATTCCCTAGGGCAGACTCATTCTCTCCAGGTTGAACTGTGATTAGTGCCGGAGGAATGGCCCAGTTAGGTGAATGGTCCAGGTTCATCAATCAGGGATAGAGATTCCCTAGGGCAAACTCATTCTCTCCAGGTTGCACTATGATTAGTGCCGGAGGAATGGCCCAATTAAGTGAATGGTCCAGGCTCAGAAATCAGGGACAGTTATTCTTCTATGATGTGGAAGAATAGTCCAGATAGCCCATGGTTGATGTTTTACTTTCTGAGGGCACATGCTCTTCTAGATCTCACAGATGTGAGTGGAAAAATGGCCCAGATGACTCAATTTGTATCATGATATTGTTATGCAGGTTGATATCAGATGATATGTTTGTTGTGAAGACTATATGTCTTTGGACAGTAGTTGTATGCCACTGTGGTGGATGTATTCCACTGATTGTGACTATGTGTCACTGGTTAGTAGCCATGTGCTACTAGGTGTGGTTGTGTACTACTATGGATAGACACAGTTGTGTTCTATTGAATGGCATTATTCTAATTTCCATAGAGACTATCACTAGTGTTGGAGATGGTTACCAGCTAGACGGATAGTCAGTATGCTAATGGATTCTCCCTGTGGAAAAAGGTCCAGGACAATCATTCTTCTAGGGCGTATGTCTGGATTAGAAGAATAGTCCTTGAAGCCCTAAGCATGGCTTCTAGCATCTGTTGGAACAGTTATTCCTCTAGGACATATGTCTGAATTAGAAGAATGGTTCTTGTATCACTCTGTGAAATAGTGACTTATTCAACATCATGCTCGATTACCCAGATGGAGTATGGCTTCGAGAGATAATGTAGTTGATGCTATCAAATGATGTTGATAGTAATGATGGTGCTCATGATTTGATCATGAGATAGCCTGTATGGCTATGATGATGCTACCAGTTGAATGGTTTGTTGTGCTCAAGACCGCTCATGTTTTGATCATGAGATAGCCTGTATGGCTATGATGATGCTACCAGTTGAATGTTTTGTTTGTGCTCAAGACCATTGCCTTTAATACCTCCCTAGCTAGGAGGGAGTGTTGATATTATGGTAGTTGCGGGAGGTATTAACCTCCACGTGTAACCTCTGACAAGACTAGATAGAATATTCCGGGAAGCAAGAGAAACCCTAAAACATTGGATAATAACCCTAGGAGACAAGTCGGCTTAAGAGAATATTTAATATTCAATTATTAGCCTCCAAAAAGAGAAGTCGACCAAGTCAAGTGAGATAGACTAGTATTAATAGAGGGCGCTAGAGCTCATTTGTTACACACACTCTCACAACTGCATAAGACCAGTGGTGCACAAGTTTGGAGAGGGATTGCAGCTGCAACTGGCATTTTGGTTTTGGCTTGGACTTTCTCTTGGTTATGGTTTGGACTTTCTGCTTGGTCTTTGGTTATTCTTGCTTGGTGCGCTAGCCTTGGAGAAAGGTGCACTACCTTGGTTGGCTATTGGATTGCTTCCAGAATTATTCTATCTGTCAAGGTTAAGGTGCTCGGGTGTGGCCTTTGTGCCTATGGTTGGGTGACCACATTGCTATATTGTCTATGGTGAAATGAGCACACCTATTTTTCTAACAGGCCCTCTAGTTTCAATTTGGCAAATGAAATTTTCTACTCTTCCTCTATATTATGGACACTAAAATACACTTTTAACTATTGCAACCAATGATTCAACTTAACAGCATTGAACTCACCTTGGTATGTGTTGATGTCCACTTTCGCTTCCATTTTAAACAAAGGTTGTGAAGGAGTGACAGCGCTAAAACTTGGTTGATCTTTCTCGAGCTCCATTTTCGATTCATTTTTTGGGTCTTCATTTTCTAACGATTTCTCATCCGATCCAAATTCTGAGTTAGAGCCACCAACCTCCCCGAAAGGTCCGAACTTGTTCGCTAGAGCCACCATGAGGAGGGCCATGTTGCAAGAGATATCAACAACTTGTTCTTCCAGTCTAAGGTTTTGTGACTTCATTCTTAAGCCAATTCTTGAATCTTGCAACTTTCCACAAATGCCCCAAAGAAAACAGCTCTGATACCAATATGTTTTAAAAAAAAACGTGGAGATCCACTAGAACAGTTCATCACAACATATCTTGCAATATTCTGAAACCTTTTATTATTCAATTTATTTCCTTAGATCCTAGATTTTATTATTACTAGCTTAATGCTCAAATTTATGAAAATAACTAAAATTAAAAAATGAAAGAATAAAAAAATGAATACACCATCCACACAAAAATGAATATAAGATGTATTCTAGGAAACCCAATATCGAAGAAAACCCAGCTCAAAGGTGAGGCCAATGCTCTACTTGCTTTTCTTCAATTATAAAAATGCAAATACAAAGAAAGGGGCACTCAATATGGAGTTACCTTTGACAATATGGCTTTAATGGCTCTACAAAATCTTCTTCCTCCTCTGTTATGCTCTCAAATCTCACTCCTAGATGCTCTGCTCAAATATGGAACAAGTACAATGCTAAAAGAAAGGAACCCCCTCTCCTCCTAGCGGCGCAATGTTTAACATAGTCTTATAGTCATCTAAGGTCAGGGGCTTTCCATACCTCGACCCTCAATTAGTGTTAGGGTTTTGGAACTTCTAGAATCTTTTGGAAAGTCCACACATGACTAGCCCCACATGATTTATGGGGGGCTAACATGGCATCCAATCAATACTATGGTGGCCAAAAAGGTAGGTCAACTTGCGAGAGGTATAACTTCAACATACAAACTCTGATTGAGGTCATTTTCACACCATTGGAAAGCTCTCTATGTGTAAAACAATGTCGAGGGGCTAAGAATTATGCTTGCAAAGTTTTGACCTCCAAAAATGTTGTTTGATGCCTCAAAATAGCTCTGGAAGGTTCCACATCAAAAATCTCCAAACTAGGACCTGCCACTAAAATGGGCCTTGCAAACCAATTCCTCCAATTTTTCTATCCAAAAAGTACCAAGATAGATGACAAATTATATAATGATCCAATTCGGATCAAAAAATAACCAAAACTCTATCAAGGCTTGAAAAAAGGCTAATATAGGCCTAAAATTTTAGTTTTGGGGGGTCATTTCTCTCACTTTATTTTTTGGTGGAAGCCATAATTGGCAATCATAGTTAAATAAATGACATCATTGACACTGAAGTTGATCTAATTAGAGCTGATTATGTAGCTTAGTAGCAATATCCATATGAAATAAACAATGATGGAAACAAATAGATTTCAAAATCAATATTACAAACCAATCAACATATGGAGATGTATAGAGATGTAAGCTTGTGAATGTTGTTAAGATAGAATGCTGAAATTTAGAAATATGAATATTTCATTATTTGTTTACAACTCTATCAAAATCATACATTTACAATCTATAGGACATCAAGAAGATCATCATTGTAATATTGGGATCTGCTATGGCTGTTATTGTTCGATAATATTTGGTGGGAAAGGAAACTGGAATAATGTAGTAAAGTTCAAAATAATTGTCTATGAGAAAACATCGACATCATTAGCTTATACAAGAGTAATAATAATAATAATTGAGAAAATATAGAACAGAAGTTTAATCAATGCATTACACATCACTCAGACTTTTTAAATATTAAAATCTGGGCAACAATTTCCCTTGTGACATCATTTTCAGATACTGCTTTCAAGTCTATTATATTGCCCATAAAGGTATTTTCCAAGTACATTGTCATTTTTTCTCTTTTACATGAACAAAATTGTATTAAAATTATAATATTACAAGTTGATCCAATGTTACGAACTAGATGGTTCATAAATCCATATTTCACACATGAAGTGCGAAAGAAGAAACGCAAAGATATATATGAAATACATATTTGATATTGAAGTGATTGATGATCTATATAATTACAATAGAGTACGTATAAATATACACAAAAGGTGATAACTYGTGCCTTTGGTAAAAGGGTGACTTATCATAATCAAGGTATTGGAAGCATGGGTTTTGGAGGGTGGAGACCAAGAGGGCTGCTGCTATGGAGGAGGCACCTGAGTGGTTACATAAGGAGGAGCTGGGGTAGGGGAGGATGACACAATTCTTTGGGGGGGGATGAGGGGGGAGGAGACTAAGAGTGAGGAAGGCTAATGTGCCAGCATTAACACCACCTTCTACACAGATTGAGACACCCATCAATGGTCATGCATCTCTAGCCACAAGGCTTCTTCTATAAGAGGACGAGGCGTTCCTTTGTCTTTAAAAAGCATATACGGAATCAATAGCTAATAGCTAGATTAATTACTGTAGACGACTCATGATGATGAGATACATTTATTATATATCTGATGTAATTTTCTATTTATTAGTCTTGAATGGACAACAATCAAGATTCAATATCGACAACTGATGTTTGAACTTTCATTAATCAYTTGGCATCCACTACATATATTGRTGTTTTTCCATACTTGTGTACCAATGTGCTTATTTGATGTTGTTGGTTTATATTTTTTTTTAAATCGAATTTATTTTRTATTTTTTAATGCTTAGAGAGGTTTCCCGATTTTTATCAATTTTTTTATGTCTTGTTGTCCGAACCCTCAACATTGTTTTGTTGATGTCGATCTTTTCAACAATAGTTAAAACCAATACACAAAAACAAGATACGTGTGGGTACCTAGTACCCAAATATGCAACAAATGCAATGTGTCTTGTACACTTGCTTGATACAACTTGCCATAATGTGATTGAGATACCTTTCAACATAGCTGTTATGATAACTTAGGCATGGCCCCTAACCCTAGGCGTGGAACTGCAAGGGCCTCCCACTAACATCTCACTTAATTGAGAATAACCACCATAACACTAGAATCCTCCCCTTAACCTTGACTTGGGGAAGGGGGAAAGAAAGGTGGTAAAACAAGACAGTGCTTGAGACCACAGTTCGATCACTAAAGGTATCAACATATCATTACATATATATTTGACCAAGTAAATATTATATCCCAACATTCCCCCTTATTATACACTTAGGAAAGATGTGGTTAAAACATGATCAAATCAACA
The DNA here is from genome assembly GCA_009831015.1 of Picea engelmannii. Taxonomy (NCBI): domain Eukaryota; kingdom Viridiplantae; phylum Streptophyta; class Pinopsida; order Pinales; family Pinaceae; genus Picea; species Picea engelmannii. The sequence goes on along the minus strand of ML796004.1, from coordinate 239,104 downwards.
TTACAATATCCCCCCTTCATGTTTAAATGGGTAGGGAATACAATGATGCCAACATCCTTACCATAATGAGATGTAAAGAAGCCTTCTTCAAAACTACAGCCTCCAAGAAACACAAAAACATCTTCACACAAACCTCTTCAAAACCAACAAAGAAATCAAAGGTTTCCATAAACAAGCTCAAGCAAGAGAAATCACAATTGGGAAATTTAATCCCACAATTTTGTCAAAGAAAAGTCTCCAAGAAATGACAATGGCAATGGCTAAAAAGATCATGGAGATGTTGAAGGTGATCTAACAAGAGACGTTATCAAAGCAAGAGAGTTAAAGATCAACAAAAATGCACCACGCAAGTAATCCAAGAGACCTGACCATGTGCTTTAGGGGCAACAAGCTCAAGGCTCAACCAGTGCTCCAAACATCACACATGTGATGCAATGGTATTCCCATCAACAAGGCATCTTCTACCATGCACACACACAAAAAAAAAGTAATAAAAATAGGTTTCCATCAAAAAACTAGCAAGAAGAGACTATTATAAAGGTCAATTAATTATTAGATAGTCATATGCAATGAGAACCGTCCAATTGTATAGTCTGTGAAACTAGACAATAGGAAGTCCTCAAACACAGCTCAAATGTCGCCATGAGCGATCATCAATCCAATCACGCTACCTTTGTTGAAATTAGTTCAAAAATTCACTATATCATACCCAGATTTCAGCCTCCAACTAAGTCTTAACAACCAAGCATTAAAACCTTTACTAGTTGCACTTAATGAGCAGAAACACTAAATAATATAGTTTTGAAACTAAATCTGCAGCAGAATCATAAACTAACAGTGGACAAAATACCCATTATGCATCATGAAAAATCTGGGTAAAACCCCAAGAAGAATAACACAGAAAATTGTGACAAATTGAGGAGAAATCTTTTATTAAGCTCCAGAGAAAGATGCTGAGATTACAGCAGTCATTTACAGCAATGCAATGATATAACAGAACCCAACTCAGAAAAATGTGCCTCTTCTACACCCAGAATCTGTCCATGAATTCTAGAAATCCGTGCCAAGTTTCAGACAAAAAAAAAACTGCATTAAATTTCTGTTACAATTCTAAACTGTACAGCCTGTACTTCAGCATTAACTTTCATGAACAGTGGGCACGAATTTCAATGCCAACAATAAGAAAAACATAGATTTAACTCAGCAACTTGCCTTGAAATCAGAGCCTCGATTTCAGTGCATACCTCTGCTGTACCTCTAACAAATCCGTACAGTACGGATTCCTTTCACTGCTGTACGGTCCTGTTCTATATCAGCAACTGTCTTGGGATGCGTGCCTTCTTCCTCTCTTGAAAGATGCGCCTCCCTGCTTGCTATCCTTCTCCTTTCTCCACGCTCAAAAAATTCTCTTGGGATGAGTGACCCTTCACCTCCCACAACTCTCTCTTCAAAGTGTGCGCCCTCCTCTCCTAATGAACTGCTTTTATCAATTTTTAAATGTAACTGCCGTAACCCTTGGTCTTCCAATGAGATTGACGGTCAAGATTAGATCTTGCCCTCATGAGATCAACGGTCACGACTTAATCATTCGTTGAGGTCACTTAAGTCATTAAAGTGACTCAAAACATCATAAAGTCACTTTTACATTAAAAATAAAAAGACCCAACTTTATAAAATCACTTTATAAAGTCACTTTATAATTATAAAGTCACTAGGAGAAAATTTGCTTGGTCACTTCCGCATGTTGAGCGCTGCCAATGCAGAAGTACCTCCAAGCTACCAAATCTCAACACTCCCTCTTAGAGAGAGAGGTACTTCTGGTACCACCACCAGAATCTGTCTCCATCTCATCAGCTGCCATAGCTGCTCCCTCTGTACTAGAAGTCTCTGCTCTCTCTGAACATGAAGCCACTACTCCCACTGCAGTAGAAGCCTCTGTTGCTACCTCTGTTGTACCATGAACTGAAGACATGCTCCTAGGAGACTGCACACTCTCTTGAGCATCCATCTGTGTCGACTCGTGCCTGTTGAGTCCTTTGAGAGTCTCGGAAGAAGACCGAGTGCCATGTATCAACTCTCTCTCCCGTGCTACCTGCCAACTCTCCAACACAGAATCTGAGTCCAGAAATCCACTGGACCCCAACACAAGTCTACCCAACAACTTGTACAAGCCCTCATACTTGACACCAAGCATTACTGTTGTGTCAGCAATTGCTCCTACCGGATATAAAAACACATGTCCACGGTAGAAAACGACTCCAAATCCACTCTCATCCAAAGCTGACACTGAGAGCAAATTAACTGTCAACTCTCGAATATATAACACCTCGCCAACCTCCAGAAGACCTCCTGACTCTAGTTGGAATTTCACCCTTCCAACCCTCTTTACTGCAAGTTGTGGGCCGGCTCCACAATTCACTCTACAATCTGAGTCTATCTCTGTAAGATCAAGGAAAACTAACCTCAACCTAGTCATGTGCCGAGAGGCACCACTGTCCACAAACCACGACTCAATGTCCTCAACCACTAGGCATCCACTGCCCACGGGACCGGTCATGAGAGAGAACTCCTTCTCATATCTCTCAGCAAACTCTGCAACCTCTGTTGAAGCTGACACCTCTGGTTCCGGTTTCTTCTTCTTCTTTTTCGGACATTGACTAGCATAGTGGCTAGTCTTGTAACATGCAAAGCATTTCACCTTGCTCATGTCCTTCTTCTTCTCATTGCCCTTTGCCACAAGAGCAACGCTCTTGTCGTCTGCACCATCCAATGTCTTTTCCTGAGACCCCTCCCAGATCTCCTCCTGCATAAAATCATCCCACAATCTGCTCCAATCAGGGAGCTTCTCTCTCCCCACCACACACTTGACGAAAACCTCCCACTCCTTGGTGAAGCCTTTGAGGGCTATCCACTCCAACTCTAAGTCAGGAATGACTTCTCCAACCGCTGTCAACTCGTCCTTCACCTGTGCAACCCGGGTGAGGTAGGTGGCCACACTCTCTCCTTTGACCATCCTAGCTCCATGGAGCTTGTCTCGGAGAGCCATTTTTCGGTTCTCGTTCTTAGCCTCATACAAGCCTTTCAGTGCAACCCACATTCCATTGGCTGTCTTTTTCTCAGCCAAGTGTGGAATAAGGTAGTCTCTGACCCCGTTCAAGATTATTCTCCGAGTCTTAGCTTCATTCACCTCATGAACATCAAGAGTTGTGGGATCTGTAGGTACAGGTACAACGGTGTTCGCAACCGACCACAATTTGTTCTCCTTGAGAACACTACTGATTCTAACCTTCCACTGCAGGTAGTTGGAGACCCCCTCCGATCTATCTTCCAACCTGATGCTAGAAGTCATCTTTGTCCACCTGACAAAGAACCTTTTCTGCCTTCTTCAAGCAAATGTACCAGCAAATCAGTTGCTGTCCCAAGTGCTAAATTCTGCCCACTGAAATTCAGAACACCTGTTCTAATACCATGTTGAAATTAGTTCAGAAATTCACTATATCATACCCAGATTTCAGCCTCCAATTAAGTCTTAACAGCCAAGCATTAAAACCTTTACTAGCTACACTTAATGAGCAGAAACACTAAATAATATAGTTCTGAAACTAAATTTGCAGCGGAATCATAAACTAACAGTGGACAAAATACCCATTATGCACCATGAAAAATCTGGGTAAAACCCCAAGAAGAATAACACAGAAAATTGTGACAAACTGAGGAGAAATCTTTTATTAAGCTCCAGAGAAAGATGTAGAGATTACAGCAGTCATTTACAGCAATGATATAACAGAACCTAACTCAGAAAAATGTGCCTCTTCTACACCCAGAAAACTGTCCATGAATTCTAGAAATCCGTGCCAAGTTCCAGACAAAAAAAAAATGCATTAAATTTCTGTTACAATGCTGAACTGTACAGCCTGTACTTCAGCATTAACTTTCATGAACAGTGTACACGAATTTCAATGCCAACAGTAAGAAAAACATAGATTTAACTCAGCAACTTGACTTAAAATCAGAGCCTCGATTTCAGTGCATACCTCTGTTGTACCTCTAACAAATTCGTACAGTACAGATTCCTTTCACTGATTTACGATCATGTTCTATATCAGCAACTGTCTTGGGATGTGTGCCCTCTTCCTGGCAGCGCCTCCCTGCTTGTTGTCCTTCTCCTTTCTCCACGCTCAAAAAATTCTCTTGGGATGAGTGACCCTTCACCTCCCACAACTCTCTCCTCAGAGTGTGCGCAGGAGTGTGCGCCCTCCTCTCCTAATGTTGCTTTTATCAATTTTTAAATGTAACTGCCCTAATCCTTGGTCTTCCAATGAGATTGACAGTCAAGATTAGATCTTTCCCTCATGAGATCAATGGTCACGACTTAATCATTCGTTGAGGTCACTTAAGTCATTAAAGTGACTCAAAACATCATAAAGTCACTTTTACATTAAAAATAAAAAGACCCAACTTTATAAAATCACTTTATAAAGTCACTAGGAGAAAATTTGCTTGGTGACTTCCACATATTGAGCGTTGCCAATGCAGAAGTACCTCCAAACTACCAAATCTCAACAACCTTAATAGTAGGTACTGAGTACTAATCCAAAATTCTACCATCTACACTTCTTGAATGTCAATCTATAAGAGCTACTATCATACCAATCAATGTGGTAATAAGAATTTTGATACTTGGATGAAGACCAAGAATTCCTCCTATCAGATTAGGTTGTTGATACGACTAAGATATGAATGGTGAAGAACACTAGTATGTGGCAGTAGAATTAGAAGGTGAGGGTTTTAGCTCTTGCAAAGAATTAGAAGGTGTGGGTTTTGGCTCCTACAAATCAATAGAAAATAGAAGAACCTTATGGTACAAGATTTATATACTGCAAAGCAATAGTAGTGGAAGAAACATATGGTGTAGGTTTTGGTTCCTATAAATAAATAACAATAGAAGAATCAGAGTGACTCACATCTAGTGATGTCTCAAAAAATCCAAGGCATGCTTTCACTGGCCTCATCTCAAGCTCAATAGGAGTGACAATATGTTGTCCATGTTTACAAAGCCCACACCCTATGTAACAAACCTATCAAAGTAATTAAGAACGAATTCCTTTCCTATGATTCTTCAAATCGAGAGAAAACTAAATGTAAGTAACCAATAGTGCACAAAGAGATGCATCAAGATAGGGTTGAATGTCTTCTTGCAAAGTGTCAAGTACGTTCTTCTCCCCTAGTTTAACATTTTTGGAGAAGATTGCTCATAGTTGGCCATTAATACAAGAGGACATACATCATAAGCAACAAGAAATCTTTGTGAGAAGTATTTAGTGTCCTCTTCCAAAAATTTTAAGTCTTACATGTCCCTAAATTCAATATTGGGGCTTTGAAAGGCAAGTTGCAAGGTTATTTTCATCGTCTTAATACTCAATGTAAAGCTTTCAAGTTGTTCATCACACTTTTCACATGTATAAGAAATAGGATTTTCTAATTTTCTAATGTAATCCTCCAAATGACCTTTCATACTTAATTTACTTCTTATACAAGGCTCAAAATAAGGTCCCATCATGTTGCAAATCTTGGATAGACTTTTCTTCTCAACCCACAAGGGAAGTAGGAGATCATAATCATTCTTCAATCCCTAATATTCATCCAAGAGTCCATTAGTAGCATCTCAAAAGGAGACAACCTCCTCAAAACACTAGGTCATAAAGACCGACAATGAATTAACATCATCATGAAGTTGGATATTAGTTTCTTGCAATAGAAGATTTTGCTCATGAAGACCAAAAGTATTCTTCTATAGAAAAGTAACTTCATCGTGATGTTAAGTGTTAGATTCCTACAAAGAGGTAACCTACTCATAAAGTTGACTACCAATATCTTGCAATAAAGCATTCACAGCATGATGTTTGGCATCAATATTTGACAAGGAAGCAACTTCATCACGAAGCTTGTCAATAGTAGTTTTTAAAGAATCAAGCTTCTTCTCACAACATTTCTTGAGCAATTCTTCTTATTATTTGCATATTTTTAGAGCAATTCTACTTCATGAAGATCATTCATTTTGGAAGTAAACACACACACACACACACTATATGTGGGCAATAAGATGCAATCGCAACATGCTACAAGGGTTTCCTAATACAAAATCAACAAAAAGTATAAGTGCACAACAAAGCCTCACATCAAATGAAATTACCTCCAATTCTCCATTAGGCTCCAAGCATGTGGTATACAAATGAAATCCATGGGGAAAGCTCCTCAATCCCCAAAATCCCAACCTTTCCAAATGAGGGAGAGAGCAAACCCTTATTTAGGTTTGAGCTAAACTCCTCTTACAATAAAATACTAATTGTTTTCGTAGATCCATTGGTTCTTCAAGGAATACAATAAAATATTACATTTTTATCCTCCTCAACAAACTCCTTATTAAAATTAGAAGTGAGTTGTTGGAATCCACTCTCCTTTCCTTAAAGAAACAATAAAATAATCATCCTTCCCTAAGGAAAACGATAAAATAATGTTCTTATCTTAGCTAACTCCGTGAAACGATTTCAACAATAATAAACTAATGAAGTTAGCTAGAAGCACTTCAAAAAATAGCCAAGAAGGCATCAAATTCCTCAAAGCAATTTGATTCATTAACCCACCTCAAATAAGTGCAATAAATCATCGAGTGTGGATTGACCTCTCCTAAATGTAGTCTTGGCATGAAGAAAACGACTCCATCAATGAAAACAATTCCATGAACATAAAAGGCTCAACAATAAATATTCACATACATCTATAATGGGACATGGACGAATCAATCCCATGAATATCTAATAAAATACAACTCCAGGTAGCAAGGGAGCTCCAATAAAGCAATACATCTAGCTCCATACAGTATGTATGCTATGTAATATGCACCCTCCAACTAAGTAAATTGCGGCCAATGATAACAAGGAACAGTGGCTCCATCTAATGTAATAAACCAATGAAATGCCAGCGCAGCGTACCATATAGAGCGTATGGATAAGATGACACCCAGCAATTGGACAGAAAAATCAACATAGATAAAGCACAATTTGAGAACCCATGTCATCACTTCAAAAGGAGCATGATTGGTCCACGACTTCATTTCAATAAGTGGGCATCATATGACATCGTGCAGCAAAGGCTTTAGAGGACAGTTGCATATAGGTTCACATTATACTTCAAACAACGGTTGCATATACAAAGTTCCCACAGATTTGAGAACCCACAGCTAACAAAAGGTGACTTCATGATATACAACAACTTCCAATAAACAAACYCCCCCCCCCCCCATGTGCGTCGTACAACTCCCTTGATATGAACTAAGGAATCAACTCAATACAAGTCATGTTCCATACATGGGGTACTCAATGAGTAATACGAAGGCCCTATCAATGTATTATAATATAATTGTGTGTGAACATGTGACATCACCTCCACATGGGTTAAGGCATCGCTTGAGTTAAAGTAGTGGGTAGGYTAATGTGTGAAATGRAGTATGAAGGGTGTGGCCTCATCAAATGGCTAAATGGCTGGCTCCATGTACCATATAAKATATGTAAAAGGTGGCTCCATACATTAGTGTAAAGGTCGCTCCATGTGATAAGATATTACACCATATGATARCAAAAGGACCCATGAGTGTTGATAAAAGGTACCAAGGTTAGCCCATCTCATGAAATAAAAAGGCCCCAAATAAAATAATAGAGTGACCTCCACATATGTGTCATTATCAAAGGTAGGAGGTGAAGGGTTAATATATGGTGTAGAAGGAAGAGGCACCATTAAAATAATAACATACTTGCCTCCACAAGTCTGACAATGAGGAGTATAACATAAAGGTTTTGTACCATGAGAATATAAGTGGTATAGCCTAATAAACCCCACCATGTGCCAAAGTCGTAATAAAAGGAGACCGCGAGATGTATGAGTGTTAGGTTGGGCCAATCATAAACAACATAATCATCCACCAACGATATACCACAACACAAAAGAGCATCTCAAAACCATCAATCCAAAGCATTAAAACCATAAACGTCTAACCAAGGCTTCATCAATCAAAGATCAGCAACCATGAAGAGGGAATCAAGCACAACCACCATCCAACCAAAAAGAAGTGACACTCTCCCAAGCAAAGATCTCCATCAAATGATGTGATGCCATGAAGTGAAAAAAGGCTCCATGAAGATGTATCCCTCCCAAGCCGTTCCAATGTTCCAAGATTACCAACAACAAATCTCCATCAATGTGATGAAAATAATCACAAGATGGAATCTCATATAATATAAGTTGTAACAACTAGCTCCAACTTGGGGACATGCACTCTTCTTGGGAGTGCATGAGAATCTCAGAAATCAAGAAGAAAGAGGAGGTAAGATCATGGTGTTAAGAATGGATACGTATCAACATTCACAAACACCACATCCTCATTCTCTTCTCTCTTTTTTTGATACATCAATAAGAGTTCAAAATTTGGCTAAAATAATGCAAAAAAGATACATGAAAGTAAACCAATGCTCACATGTGTTGAGTTCATTCATCCTACTCTAATCTAACTTTGGATGAAACAAGAAGAGGCTAAGTGAAGTCAAATAGTCAACGAAACCATCCAAACATCTCTTCAATGCCTTGGATCATACTCTTATGTTTGGAAATGATCCAACACAAGGTCACGTCAAAGGTTGCATGAATACAGACAGGAATTATATTTACAACATGGCTACAAAATAAATTTACATTGCAAAGATGGCAGCCAATACAAAGATTTGAACAAGAGTAACATGTTCTAGCACATGCTAACTCAATCCAATGTTCAAGAAGGCTTAAAAATGGCTTGGAAAAAGTACATGGCAGCCCATCATCAATTTGAAAAACGTCTTCAAAATGCCTCTCCAAAGAGACTAATATGCAATAAAAATATTATTTACACCTCCAAAAATTAAAGGTGTAGACTGCTCCAACAAGAAAATGTCTTCTTTTAAGCACAAATACGAAGTATGAAATGAAATTTCAGATCTGAAAATGAGATTTTGATCACAAATACATGGCTGGAAATGATTTATCATAAAATCTACCCTCAACATCTTGCAATTTCCAACATTAAAAACATGATTTTCAGTTGAAAAATGACATGCATATTCACTAAAATCTAAATAAGAGGATCACTGAAAATTTTCAGCACATTCACCATCATTAACATGCTCTAAAAACTGAAAAATTTCAGCATTTTTCCTCATAAAAGAAGGCTGGAAATTTCTGCAAGATATGACAATCTGAAAAGCATCCTATCTTAAACAAAAATCAACCCCCAAAATATATGTTTCAACTGAAAATTATGCACGAAATGAGAAAAATGAGGACATATATATGGCAGGAAAAAATCTGCAAAGTTGTATCCAAATATCTATTCCACATGCTCCAAAAAATCTGTAATGTCCATGGTCACATATGGCTGAAAAATGCTACTATGAAAATCTGCAATATTTTCCAACATATATGGTTGTTCAAGAGGATCAAAATCTGAAATATTAGTATCGTTCAGTGTTGCCAACATCACCGACATTGCGATGTTATCGTGATTTTGAGTGCATGCAGGCAATACTATCGTAAATATCGCAAGCGGTGAGACAACCCGGAATATCGCCAAAACGTGGAAATAAAACCAAAAAGTTCAATTTTTTTTGTCATTTTGCAAATAGAAAGAGAGATTTGGAGAGCAAAGGAGAAAGAGACCATTTTTTCTTTAACCAAGGATGAGGAGGAGAGAGTTTCCCTTTGCCATCACCATTTCATTGTGGAGTGGGAATTGATTTCCCTCAACTGTGGGCGCATTTGCAGGTATCGAAAACAATTTCCACATCTTTTTTTGGTTTTTTTTAGATTTTTGCTAGCTTTTCCACAACCCATTAGTTTTCTCCCATCTTGCTAGGGAGAGAGTGTTTTTAACAACCATCATCAATTTATTGTTCATATTGCCAACAAAGCACTTGATGGTATAGCCAGAGATAACAGGGTAGTTGTGAAAGCTCAGTTTGGAAGTGGAGGTGAAATATCCGAGGGAGGAAGAAGTGATAGTGTTTATTCGACCTCACCTTCCACAATGCCCTCATCGACCTCATCTTTTTTTGTTCCTAGAACCACACCTAGTGCACAACCTTCTATCAGGTCAATTGTCAAAATAAAAGAGAACCAAGAGGCTGATGACCTTGTGGGTAAGTGTTTCCTATGAAGTGACATTCCTTTTAACATTGCCAAGAACAACCCATTCTATCAACCTATGTTTAATGTGGTTGCTATTGTTGGCCCTAGGTACAAGGCCCCTACCTATGATGAGTTGAAAGGGCCTATCCTTCAAAATGAAAAGGTCAATTGCACTAGTAGATTTGACGAGCTTAAAGCATCATGGAAAATCACTGGATGCACCGTGATATCAGATGGTTGGATTGATCAAAAGGGTAGGACCCTTCTTAACTTCTTAGTTAACTGTCCCAGAGGGACAATGTTTATTAAATCTATTATGTGAGTTGTTGGACGAGATCATTCAGGAGGTGGGTCCACAAAATGTTGTCCAAGTCATAACAAACACCAGTACTAATTATGTTGCTTCGGGCAAGTAGTTTATGCAGAGGTATCCTACCTTGTTTTGGACTCCTGGTGTTGCACATTGTATTGATTTGATTTTAGAGGATATGGGAAAAATTCCTTATATCAAGGATATTGTTGAAACGGCTAGAAACATCACAAAATTCATATATAATTATGTATATGTGCTTAGCTTGATGAAAAGATTCACAAATAATAGGGAGTTGGTGCATCCTGCAATCACACGTTTTTCCACTAGCTTCATCTCTCTTCGATCTCTATTGGCTTGTATGTGGGAGGTGAAGAGAATGTTCTTTTTATATGAGTGGGCATGCTTTGTCATTTAGTCATAAACCAAAAGGGGAGGCCATATGCAGGCTAGTATCATACCAAGAGAGCTTTTGGGTAGGAGTGGAGGAGGTGTGTGCCATTAGCGAACCTTTGGTGAAGGTTCTTCAATTGGTTAATGTAGACAAACCCACAATGGACTACTTGTATGAGGCCATGGATAGGGCCAAAGAATCCATCCGTGCCTATTATGATGACAAAGGGGATGATGGATTTGAGAAACAGCTATTGTTATGGAGAGTGATAAATGATCAATGAAACAATACACTCCATTGCCCCATTCATTCTACAGGGATCTACCTCAACCCCGCATTCTCTTACTCCTATGGTTTTAGATTTGATGGTGCCAAGTCTGCAAGAAGGTGCGGAGATTTCCAAAGAAATGGAAATATATAGAATGGTTGGTGGGACATTTGGCTTTGACATGGCTATTCAAGACAGGAAAACCAAAATGCTAGGTAAGCTTCATTAAGTTTTAAATTTCGATGTCTCTTACTAGTTCTTAACTTTTCAACTTTCAAATTTCAATGTCTTTTCTTATGTTTCTCTAATTCGTTGTAGATGTTTGGTGGACAAGCTATGGCACAAGAGTACACATGCCATTAGGGTGCTTAGCCAAACATGTAGCTCTTCAGGATGCAAGCACAATTGGAGTGTATTTGAGAAAATACACACCAAGAAGCACAACAGGTTAGAAATTTTCAAATTAAATTTTTAATTCATTATAAATTATAATTTATTATTTTATGCCCCATCACCCTCTAGAATCTAAATTACTAATTTACAATTTATGACCCTCATACAGGTTGGAATCCGAGCGCCTCAACGACATGGTATATGTCTACTACAATCTTCGATTATGGGCGACTTAGATTCAAAAAACACCTGACATAGACGCCATTTCATTGGATGGGATTGACACCACTGTTGTATGGAGGGTTCAGACCAAGAGGCATCATGAAATCAATCCCTGATTGGTTACACAAGGAGGCAGAGGAGGCAGTAGCAGGGGAGAGAGAGGTAGAGGAGGATGTTTCAGAGTAGAGTGAGCAGATACCTTTAGAAGAGGTGACTATAGACATTGGGAGTGCACCAACTCCACCACCTTCACGAACTCTGACAGAGCGAGTTGTACTTGGCAGTGGCACCAATAGAGGACACCAAAGTCTAGCTCCTACTTCTTCTACATGATGTGAAAGTCCAATGCTCGCCCTAAGGCCTTCTTCCTTCGAAGGAAAAGTCGTTTCTAGAGCCATTACCTTTACCCGTAATAGGGGCAAAGGGAATCGTTAGTTTATTTATCTAATTTCATTGTAGATGACTCATGATGATGAGATACATTAATTATATTTTTTGATGATGTTTTGAGGCTTTAGAGTCGCGACATGATTCATTGTTGATATATGATGTATTCGAGTTTACTAGACATCTTATATATTAGTTCTCTTTTCATAGTAATAGACTACGACCAATGATAGCAAGGAATGACAACTCAATCCCACGTAATAAACCAATGAAATGTCAACTTGGTGAACCACGTGTAGCATATGGACAAGATGATGCCTAGCCATTGGAAAGAAAATTCAACACAGCTCGGTTCACATGATTTTTCAAAAGGATTATTATTGGTCCACACCTTCATTTCAATAAGTGGGCATCATATGACATCGTACAACAAAGGCGTTACAGGATGCCTGCATACAGGTTCACATTGTACTTCAAACGACAACTGCATATACATATTTCCCACAGATTTGAGAACCCACAACTAACAAAAGGTGGCTTCATGATATACTACGACTTCCAATAAAATAAATTCCCCCCACATGTGCACCATAGTACGTACAACTCCCTTCATATGAACTAAGTGTTAGAATTAGGGAAAAATAGAGAAAACAAATATGCTTTTAAATTTTGTTCACTAGATCAGCACATTTAACAAAAGACAAAAACAAATCTGAATTAAATAAATAAAATTTATGAATGCAAAAACAAACTTTAGCTTACTTCCTGGCCAAAGAAGAATGTACCTGTCACATGTGTGGATGTAAACCCCTTTAATATGCTCAGAAAATTAGTTTAAGGTTCATGGATCAAACCTCTAGGGTTTGATCTCTGTCATATGGACTAAAGGACAGTTTGCCAAGGGATGGACCACAAACAAGGCTGTAGAAAGATGTTGTCCACAGCTGAGACTGTAGAACTCAGTAGCAACAAATACTCCACAGGTTGAGACAGCAAAACATCACAAAGGGGCAGCAAATCCTCCACAGATGAAACATCAATACCCTCCACAATAGAGACAGCTAAATTCTCCACAGAAAAGATATACAGCACTGGGATGAAGGGGACGGCAAGTAGAATACACCCACAGAAGCCCTAACTCAGATAGCGGCAGCCAAGAGGAGAGGTTGTGGCTCTCATACACAGGTCTGGCAGCCAAAGAAAGGGGTCACGGCTCTCATAATCAAATCCGACAACTAAGGGAGGCACTACAGGCACCTCATACACCAGCAGACAACAAGATGGAGCTCCCAGCCCAAAACAAGACCAAGCAAAATACCTCAGATCTGAAACTGATAAACCAAAGGAGAGGTCGCACCATCACCAAAAGAAAGTAATTGAGGTAGCCGTAGCAATAGGAGAGTGAGGAGAGAGAGCGTGTATTGAAATGCTAGAGGGTAGGGTTCTTTTTATACTAGGGAAAGGGGTTAGGGCTAATATAAAAATAATTAAATATTGACAATTTAATTAATATAAATGTCAATTAAATTAAAGTAAATTATAAAAACCCCCACCACATAAAACAAGAGGGAAAGCAAGACAACAAGCAAAGGGGGGACCTTTTAAGACAAAGTCAAGGGGGGTCCACAATGGCAAAACATGTCCACATGAGTCTCATAATGACTTATAAACTTTTATCATCACTGCATAAGGGGGTACATTAACAATGTGGTCATGTCCATCTTCATAGGCACTCCTAGGTCTCATGGACCATCCCAGGAGAGAGAAAGAGGATCACACATCAACACATCTTGGTATTTCACCAAGATCTACCTGGTCCAAGACCAAGTTTCCCCAGAACACAACCGAGGGCCCCAGAACACATCTAGGGTCTTATCCACCAAGGTACAAGACCAAGGATCAACCCATGCATTAAGCAAGGATTCCCTGGAACACATTTAGGGACCCTAGAACACATCTAGGGACTTATTTCAACCACCAAGAAACACATCCAAGGATCAATCCAAGCACTGGGCAAGGATTCCTTGGAACACATCCATGGGCCCTAGAACACATCTAGGGACTTATTGTTTGGTCCTACACCAAGAACCCCAGTCATATACTGGGGGCCCTCACTAGGGTCTTTTGCCATGCCTCTCATTGCTTGGTCTCATACCAAGAAACCCCAAGAGTGTACTGGGGGCCCTAGTCCTCAGCTGGGGTCTTATGCCATCCTCTCGGAGAATGGCTCTTGCAGCGGCACTAATTTCAACACTCCCTCTCAACAAGAGAGGCATTCTCAGCAACACCAAGCTTGTCTCAAAAGTACACAAACTTTGTCAAGGACAGTGGCTTGGTCAAAATATTTGTGGTTTGTTCTGTCGTCGAAACATACTGAATACTGAGAATGTTCTTATGCACCATGTCTCGAACATAGTGGTATCTCATCTCAATGTGTTTCAATCTGTCATGAAACATCGGATTCTCGGAGAGCTTTATACAGTTCTGGTTATCACAGTGGATGACTGTGGGTTCCAGCTCAGCACTGAACAAATCAAAAAGTAGTTTTCTGAGCTACACTGCTTCTCTGCTAGCAGCACTTGTAGCAATGTATTCTGCTTCTGTAGTGCTCTGGGCTATGGAGCCCTGTTTCCTGCTGGACCAGGAGATCATAGTTGAACCCAAAATGAAACAATATCCAGAAGTACTCTTCCGATCCACTGTGTTGCCCATCCAATCTAAATTTGTATATCCATGAAGCATTACACCTCTACTGGAAGTGTATCTAAGCCCATAGGCTATAGTCCCCCAAACATATCTCAGAATATGTTTAACAGCAACCATATGAATGCTTCGATTCACACATGAACTGGCTGAGCGCAATCACTGCATAACAAATGTCTAGTCTGGTATGTACAAGATACATCAAGGACCCAATGATCTGCCAATATATGGTGGGGTCTTTCGGATCTATACCTATAGCTTGGTCTTGTAACTTCTTCAGGTTAGAAATCATCAGTGTGGACATGGACTTACAGTCCAACATGCCAAATCTGCAGAGCACATCAACTGCATATTTGCTCTATGAGAGAAAGATCTCACCTGGTTTATGCCACACCTTTAAGCCTATAAAATAATGCATAAGACCCAAGTCTTTCATTTCAAATTCTGCTGAAAGCTCCCTCTTAGTCTGAGCTATCAAATTTCCCTCTCCTGTAAGGAACAGATCATCCACATATAATACTAAGATAACAAGATGATTATGTACAATCTTTATATAAAGATTGGGATCTACTATACTCTTGGTGAACCCAAGACTCTGTAGAAAGTTGTCAATTCTTCCATACCAAGCTCTTGGAGCTTGCTTCAATCCATACAAGGCTTTCTTGAGTTTGCACACATGGGATTATTTCCCATGGATCATGAACCCTTCAGGTTGTTCGATATAAACCTCTTGCTCAACTTCATCGTTAAGAAAAGCAATCTTAACATCCATCTGGTGAAGTTTCCACCAGTAGAGGCATGGAACCTACCTTTTCTTCTCTACTAGTGAAGTTTCCAACCAATATTTTGCATAATATCCTAGCTTATTACAGTTAAAGCATCTTACTTTAGATAAATCAGGATGAAGATGAGATAGTTTACCTTGTGGTTTCTTACCTTTGCCTTTGGGCCAAGGAAACTTCTTCCATCTCTTAGCTTTAGCTGAAAGGGCATGATCTCTTACAATTGAGTGCTCATTTCTACTTTTGAGTCTTCCTTCTTCTTCTAAGCAATCATGCCATAATCTCTCGAAGTTAGGTTGAGCTTCTCTTTCGTTGATCGAAGCGAGAAAGATTCCCCATGACTCAGGGAGCCCATCAACTGCAGTATGTACAAGGTCATCATCATCCACAACAACTCCTATTGTTGTAAGCTAATCTCTGGTTTGAGCAATCTTGGAGAAGCATCATCCACAACAACTCCTATTGTTGTAAGCTAATCTCTGGTTTGAGCAATCTTGGAGAAGAAGGCAGTGATGGTTTCATCCTTTCCCATCCTTAATGTACGTAGTTGTTTCTTCAATATTCTCTTCTGAGTTGGAGCCTTCTTTTCATAGAGATTTGCTAGGGCATCAAAGCATTCTTTGGCAGTCCTTAGATGACCAATGATGGGCATCATGTTGTCCTTAACTGAGTCAAAAATGACTCTTTTAGCTTTGGCATGTCTCTTCTTGTATGCTGCCCTACAAGTATTTGAAGTGGGTTCTTCTATTACCCTAGTAACCAGCTCATCCAAGTCACCCTCTTCTAGTATGTTGAGTACCCTAGACTTCCAAGCATTGAAGTTGGAGGCCCCTTCAAGCCTATCTTCTGCTTTGACTGAAGATGAGGCCATGTTGAGTTTTGTATCAGATAATGAGATGAATTCATTGTGGATCTGCAAAACAAACCCTAAGAAGTGGGATCTACGCAAGCTCAAGTCTACAATTCTTGAGCTCTTTTCACGCCCTAAGCTTTGATACCATGTTAGAATTAGGGAAAAATAGAGAAAACAAATATGCTTTTAAATTATGTTCACTAGATCAACACATTTAACAAAAGACATAAACAGATCTGAATTAAATAAATAAAATTTCTGAGTGCAAAAACAAACTTTAGCTTACCTCCTGGCCAAAGAAGAATGTACCTGTCACGTGTGGATGTAAACCCCTTTAATATGCTCAAAAAATTAGTTTAAGGTTCATGGATCAAACCTCTAGGGTTTGATCTCTTTCATATGGACTGAAGGACAGTTTGCCAAGGGATAGACCACAAACAAGGCTATAGAAAGATCTTGTCCACAGCTGAGACTATAGAACTCAGCAACAACAAATACTCCACAGGTTGAGACAACAAAACATCACAAAGGGATAGCAAATCCTCCACAGATGAAACAGCAATACCCTCCACAATAGAGACAGCAAAATTCTCCACAGAAAAGATATACAGCACTGGGATGAAGGGGACAGAAGTAGAATACACCCACATGAGCCCTAACTCAGATAGCGACAGCCAAGAGGAGAGGCCACGGCTCTCATACACAGGTCTAGCAGCCAAAGAAAGGGGTTGTGGCTCTCATAATCAAATCCGGCAGCCAAGGGAGGCACTACAGGCACCTCATACGCCAGCAAACAACAAGATGGAGCTCCCAGCCAACAACAAGACCAAGCAAAATACCTCAGATTTGAAACTAATAAACCAAAGGAGAGGTCGCGCCATCACCAAGAGAGAGTAACTGAGGTAGCCACAGCAATAGGAGAGTGAGGAGAGAGTGTGTGTATTGAAATGCTAGAGGGTAGGGTTATTTTTATAACTAGGGAGAGGGGTTAGGGATAATATAAAAATAATTAAATATTGACAATTTAATTAATATAAATATTAATTAAATGTCAATTAAATTAAAGTAAATTATAAAAACCCCCACCACATAAAACAAGAGGGAAAGCAAGACAACAAGCAAAGGAGAAACCTTTTAAGACAAAGTCAAGGGGAGTCCACAATGGCAAAACATGTCCACATGAGTCTCATAATGACTTATAAACTTTTATCATCACTACATAAGGGGGTACATTAACAATGTGGTCAAGTCCATCTTCATAGGCACCCCTATGTCTCATGGACCATCCCGGGAGAGAGGAAGAGGATCACACATCAACACATCTTGGTATTTCACCAAGATCTACCTCGTTCAAGACCAGGTTGCCCCATAACACTTATGGGGGCCCTAGAACACATCTAGGGCCTTATCCACCAAGGTACAAAACCAAGGATCAACCCATGCATTAAGCAAGGGTTCCCTAGAACACATCCAGGAGCCCTAGAACACATCTAGGTGTTAATATTATGGTAGTTGCGGGAGGTATTTACCTCTACATGTGAACCTGACGAGAATAGAAGACTCCGGGAAGCAAGAGAAACCCTAATGATTTGGCTAATAACCCTAGAAGCCTTGTCGGCTCGAGAATATAATTTATATTAGGCTATTAGCCTCCAAGAGAAGAAGTCGGCCAGAATTAATAATAATATACTGAACAGACACATACCCAGAAGGAGAAGTCGGCCCCAGTGAACTCGCAGGATTACTATAAATACGGGGCGCCAGTTTCTCATTTGTCACATCTCAGGACTGCAGTTTTCCCAGTTGGTGCGCACTGCAGTTGCAGCTGGTGCGCAGGTTTGGAGGAGGGTTGCAGCTGCAGCTGCAGCAGCAGCAAGTTTGAGTATTTGGCTTGGATATCTCTTGGCTAGGGTTTGGACTATCTGATCAGCTTTTTGTGATGCGCTATCCTTGGGGAGAGATGCGCTGCTCTTTGTTTGGCTATCTAGCCTAGGGTTTGCTTCCGGAGGAATTCTCAGGTCAAGGTTAAGGTGCTCGGAG
>ML796004.1:190707-220493 GCA_009831015.1 Picea engelmannii | reverse complement strand
AGGAAGCTACCAGAAGCTAAAGTTTTGAACCTTAGTCACAGCAGTTATCTTAATTATGAAGACATTATTATAAAATCAATGTGTTTATTCAAACATAGATGTTGTTATTTGTTCACACCATCCAAAGTCTGATTTTTTTTCAAATCCAATCCTAGGGCATAAAAATGTTTGATCTAAATTCAATCAGAAACTATAATGCTATAATGAAGTTTAAACATCGTGGATACTACTATAGAAGAGGATTCACATTCATTCTATCCACCCCATCCAAAGTTGCATCTTTTTCAAATTCAATCCTCGGGCATAAACTTGTTTGACCTAAACTCAATCAGAAACTAGAATGATATGATGAACACCATGCATACATACAGAAGTGCATTCACAATTATAATAAAAACCTTTCTGCAAAAAATGTATAGATGCATAACAATGGCAAAAATACAGTAAGGCAAATGATGCTAGTTATACTTTACTAATAGACTGTAGCCAGAAATATCAGATTTTAGCACCATGGATAATCCAGGAGAACACAAAAACAGACGTAGCTTCGTTAAATTGGAAGTTTGATGCCAAATTTAGAGTCTTACCTTCGTGTAATGCTTCTTCAGCAGTACGAAGCTCTGTCAACGCTTGAAGCAAACAATCTGAATCCACGGGTTGTTGGTGCATCCCGTCCACTTGCTGTCCAAAATCACCTGTCTCCTCCCTCTTCTTTTCAGCAACATTAACTGCAGAGGCAAAACTCTCTCCGCTATGCACAACATCTCCACCGCTGAAAACTGAATTCTCCCTAACTTCTTCACCTTCTCTTAATTTATCATGGCTAACACTTCCTCTTTCATCCAAATCAAAAGTCCTAGCTTCTTCACTGTTTTCTCTCTCGGATGTGCTATTTTCAGGATCAAAATTCTTAGACCAGAGACTAAGTCCTTCAGTTATCCACCTTCCGTTATCAACGCTAACAAAACTGCCACTCTTGGCCATGGCCTTGCTTTGACTGGAATCACTAACCGCTGAGATCCCTACATTGTTCCCTGTGCTCCAAGAGCTCTCCCCGAGATCATATACATACTCTTGTTTGTTTCGGCCTCCGATACCAGCAGCGTGCCCATCTTCAGTATGATTCCCAGAAATTCCTTCAAACTCATGCACTACTCTCCCTGTACTGGTGCCACTGTCCTCGTGCTCATGAACTGGATCTTCAGATTCGGCATTATTCTCCTTGTTCTTTTCTGCCCTTGCCTTTTTAGTCGATCCCACAGATTTTCTTTCATCCCTGTGCCCAAACCCCCTCAAATCCGGCTTGCTGCCAGCAAAAATCACAGCTGGAAACCCACATTCATGCATCGTGGGGAATTTTATTTCCTCCCTGTCTTTAACAAATTTATACTCAACTTCATTCAGAAGCTCTTCCTTAACTAAATTTTCCGGCATACCTTTCGGAAAGCTAGCACCTGTAGACGACTTGCTGCTCTGATCTTCACCATACTCACAGCTCCCTCCAGCAGGAAACATATTTACTGCATTCCAGGACCCTGAGTCCGACATCCGGTCCTGGTAAGCAAATCCAGGCGAAGAAGGCAACTCAACATTACCAACAGAGGATTCAGACCGAATTGCCTCAGATTTCACCTTGCTTTCGCTGGGTGCTCCGTTGGGTGCCCTCGATTGGCCTGCAGCAGATGATCCTCTCTTGAGGATTCTCTGAGATTCATGCACACCTCTAGCGTCCTTAATCATCTCTCGCCGCCGCCGCCTCCATTTCTTCAGCCCGAATCCCTTAGGTTTCTCTCCTTGAACCCCAGGCCCATTAGGTTTTATGCCCTCTTCCTTCAATTTGCCCATCTCCTCGACCCTCTCACCATTAATGATATCCTTACTGCCTTCACTGGCAGATCCAGAGTTCCCATCCCCCAACTCCATGGCCCTCAAAATAACCAACCAGGACAAGGACAGCTAACTGTCAGCCACACTTGGGATCAAAATTCAAAAGCAATCCATTCCAGAAGCCCGAGTGATAAATCTGAATTGGGTTTGTAAATCCTCAACTATCAGGCCCTGGATCCCAAAAACCACCCACCTAGCAAAACCCCACTGGGTCTTGAATTTAATGACCACCTTCCCAATAACTCCCCAATTGGGTCATCAGATCACGAATCCCCAATCCCCAAGATCACCAACATACTAGCCCCCTCTCCTCCTACTCGTCCTTATGCCAAAAATACACCATCGAATCGAAGAATCTCTGAGGAAGAAGGCAGAGACCCACCAAAGAATATCTGTTTGGGGCCCTTATCCTTACAAAAAACACGCAGAATAAAAGAATTGAGCTGGCCTGAAGATGCTTTCAGCCTCAAAAGACTACAAGTTCAGACTGAACACATGGTCTGATTGCACTTATTATCCCATTCTCTGCTCCTCTTCTTTTTTTTTTCCTCACCCAACAATTTCTTTCCACTGAAAATAGGATTTTACATGCTTATGAATCGTGTCAAGGTTTTGGGCTACTTACCCGGCTCTCTTCCCACGTGCCATTCCATTGTCTCACCCCATAAAACTGCCCAAACTCTCCCTTGATGAGAAAAAACTGTCTATGAAGGCGGTCACATGAAGTTTCCTGGGAAGTAGGGTAATCGGGAAGCTTACTGGGCCTACTTTCGGAGTACCAAGAAGAGAAGGGCGATGATGAAAATATTGGAACAGCCAGAAGTTCAAGTTTTCAAAGGTAATGGCTGCTTTACCTTAAGGTGGATACACAGCATAAAGTGAAAGTAAAGTTATTCTTTTGCGTTTAAAACTGAAAAGGGATGTCATATTTCCCTAACTATCATTAATAAATATTATTCTTAAATTTATCGCCCTGTGAAGAGTGGGTTGTTTAGATGATTCAGTACAGCTTTAATGACCGTATGCAACCTACACCCATACCGTACTAAATGAAACCCATACCTTCTAACACACTGGTCTTTAAAAAAATTATTTTAATTTTGAATCGGCAGGTTTGTATTAGTAGTCTTAAAAAAACTAAATTTTTATTTTAATTTTGAGTCGGTTTTTATTTTAATTTTGAGTCGGTTTGTATTTGGAGTTTTTAAAAAAATAATAGGAGTTTCTTTTAAAAAAAATTAAAATTGTATTTGTTTAAGGGTTAAGAATATATTTTTCCAAAATCACGAAATCAACTAGTCAAAGAAGATTTCTTGTTCTATAAACAAAAGAATATATTATGTTTGTTTAAAGGTTAAGATTATATTTTTCAAAAATCATGAAATCAATTAGTCAAATCAAATCATTGGATGGAGAAGATAATTGGATCATTGGATGGAGAAGGTAATTGGATGGAGAAGATTTCTTGCTTTAAAAACAAAAGAATTTCATGAATCAATATTTAACAAGGATGCATGGCAACGTATACCTGCGGCTATGTAGGTATAATAAAATAAAACAATAGTTGTATTGAATTCACCGCATGCATCATCGAGATGAATAACAAATTCATTTGTTAAATATGGCAGGCAAGCTTGAAGATCCTTACGCAACGGCGACAATAAGAAATGCATTTGAACAACAAATCACAATTTAGAAAAATGTTTTAAAATAATTAAAAAAATCAAATTGTAATGTTATACCTTTAAAAATGCTCAAAATTATTTTGGTTAAACCCAAGTTAATAGACTATCAATAGCATATCCAATACTATATACCACCCCAAGCGGCAAGTATAATAACCAATATCCCTTCACATTATTTTGAATGATCTAAAAAAAACTCAATTTCATAAAACATTTAGATTACACATTACAAAACGTTCAAACTTATATTTAAGATTAACACTCAAAATTTGTAATATAAAAATAAAACTTATATTTAAGTTTAACCCTTAAAAAAATTGTGAAAAAAAATATACAAATGCCATCAACTTTAAATTGTACAAAATATTATATTATTTTATTTTAACTTTAACACTCAAATAATTGTGAAAGAAAAAGTACAATTTTCATCCATTTGAATCCTACCTACAAAATATTATTTTATTTTATTTAAATGTGCCTAGGAAAAAGGTACTCATTAAATGTGAACAGCCAAAAAAATAAAAAATGCATATCCATGCCAAAAAAGAAAGGGTTATTTATTGTACTACCGCCGCCGAAGATAGTATATAGCAATGAGTTAGCATTGACTTTCATATTAGTTTTGTGTTGACTTGAAAATTTTATATCAATTTAAATGTTCAACATAACAATTAAAAAATATATATATATTTAAAAACAAAAATAGTATTGTTTTAACTTTTCATTGGTCAATAACTTGATAGTGTTATTGCAGCCTTCACGCATTTCAAAACTAACCTTAAATTAATGAGAAAAGGCAAGATCACAAAAAAACTAATATAATGTAATGCAATATAATGTAATATTGTATTATAATATATGTTAAAATCTAATATTGTATTGTTTTTTCAAATGAGGTAAAATTTTAAATGTAAACTTTTTTACACTTATTAAAATTTCAATAATTTTACATTTCTTAATATTTTTTTAATTTTTTAATTTTAATAATTTTACATTTATTAATATTTTTTTAATCTTTCAATTTCAATAATTTTACATTTATTAACAAGATGGGCCCCCAACTTTTGACAATATATATAAAAAACAAGAAATATTTATTATAATAACATTCGGGGAAGTGAAGGGAACAATAAGACTTCAAAGTTTTTGGCCAATAAGATATCACATAAATGAGATTTAAAATTTAAAATAAATAATTATTTTTTAAAACTTTGGATAAAATGGTGTATATTTTATGGTCAACCATGAACTAATAGAAAATCAAGCCTAATTCAAAGCTATATATCATGCCTATCGACATAATTAACTAAATTGTTACTTTAAATTAAAGAATTACTAAAATTTGACTATAAGGTGAATATTGTTGTGTTTTTTTTCTCATATTTCAATATACAAAAATAAGATAAAATCATTTTTGCTTGGTTAAAAGCTTGTCTTCCTTAGTTGTAAGGAAACAAGCTAAGGGTCCAAGACCCAAAGAGCATTTGATAGGAGCTAAAGCCTACCCTCTTAGGTACCACCAATATACCTCTCTTTTGTCATAAGCAAGAAATTACACTATAAGTGGGAGTAGTATTTGGTTTCATGTATGGGATTAAGGTTAAATGTTATTAAAAAACACATCGCTAAAACCATATTTTGGTCTTAGAGTGTGACCTTACACTAGGTATGATTAGTTAATTGCTCATCTTCCTCAAACTAACCCAGAAACATCTAATAAAAGTATAAGTTTACCCCATATAAACCATCAATTTTAGGTGGCCAAGTTTTGTTTATATACAATGATACAATTACACGTCAAGATTTTGAGATTATATCAATATAAACTACACGAGTAATAAAGTAAAATTTTCTTTAATTAATATACATATATGTAAAATTTTCTTTAATTAATATATATATATGTAAAATTTTCTTTAATTAATATATATATATAAAATTTTCTTTAATTAATATATATATATTTTTATCTTGATACATAAACTACATATAACCTCATTTTTTTTTTCTTATATATCTGTGTAAAGGGAAAAGTGTAACCAGATCATTGCCAACTCAATTGGTACATAAACTACATATTGTTATTTACAAATCCCTTCTAACTACATAAAAACTATACACGACCTAATAACAATATCCTAGCACGCTTCCCCTCCAATTGGATGGTTTGGAGGGCTTTAACTCTTGTAGTCAATCAACTAAAGGTTGTTTTAACTTCAAAGTCCATGTTTCCACTTTTGTGGATTGATCAAGATGGCTTGTGGCCAACCAACTCCATGGTTTTTTAACCTCAAACTCCATGTTTCCAATTTTGCCAAATGATTTTGATGGTTTTAACTTATTAATGGTTTTAACTTCAAACTCCATGTTTCCACTTTTGTGGATGGATGTATCAATATTGTTTTAACTTCAGACTTAATGTTTTTATTTTTGTGGATGGATCAAGATGGTTTTTTGGCTACTTGCTTTTAAATTTCTGACCAATCCAAAATTCTGATCGATTTTTTCAACATTTGGGTTGGTTTAAAATGGGCAAAACCCTTAAGATATGGTTTTGAAATGCATGGAACTTTGATTCATGCTAAACTCAAACTACCTCTTAAAAATTAGTTGAATTCAAGCTCATTTTTTTTTTTTCTAAAAAGCAAAACTCAAAAAAAAAAAAAAATGTTCTCGAATTAACCTACTCCATTTTTTAACCTCAAACTCCGTGTTTCCATTTTTACCAAATAATTTGGATGACTTTAACTTATTAATAAACTAAAGTGAATTAACAAAAACAAGAAGCAATTTAACAAAATAGTTTAAAGGAACCTATATTAATTTCATATTTATTTTATTATGGGATATTAAGTAGTTAGAAGAATTAATAAGAAATTGAACCCCACATTTTTAAGTAATTTAAAATTTGAAGTTAAAATGTACTTTTACTCATTTAATTTTTTATTATATTATTTAACCTCATATTTTATGGAATTTATCTTAATTTCATATTTATTTTATGTTTAGATATATATGAAATCTATTTTAACTTCATATTTATTTTATATCTATATAACACATGTTAAGCTTCAAGGCATGAATATCCAACAAGTAAGGGTCCAAGGTTCAGTGTTCCTAAACAAAGGTAGAATTATCCTCCTACGGTGCTCCTACGAAGGCCTCCAATGCTCCAACACTCCTCTTCCAAAGAGTTTCAATGCTATAACACTCCCTCGCTTTTTCACTGGGCAAGCAGCTCCTAGTAAAGAGAAAGAGATAGTTATGCCATTTTGTTTCAAAACTTCCAGTTCCCATTTTGTTTCAAAACTTCCAGTTCCAATCAGAGCATATGGATCCGTAAATAGATTTGTATTTATAGTCACTTTAGTTGTGCTCGTCGTTTCTTGAATGGATAAAAAGTACTGTGTGTTGTCCCGTGTCGGGTGTGAACATATGCCACTCACAGAATCCAAGCCATTCACATACTGCATTTAGAGGAATTAAAAAGAAATTAAGCTCCACATTTTTAAATAATTTAAAATTCAAAATTAAAATATACTTTTATTCATTTCATTTATTATTATAATATTTTTTAATTATAATCAATTTTTTATTTTTAAATTAAAAATACTAAATTTTTTATTTTAATTTAATAATATTACATTATTTTACATCAACATAAAGTTATAAAGTACACTCTCTTAAAAATATGAAAAGACTCTTAGCCTATAACAAGGTTGTGTGGCAGCACAGTCCCTACCAACGAGGTTAGAAAGCAAATTGTGGAAAATGGGGTCGAATTGTAAATGAGACGAAGTGTTCGGTGCAAAATGTATATCACGTAAATGTTGTGTGCAACATGTTTATCACGGAAGATGGGGCAAAAGTAAATGACAGTTGGCAGGCAGAGCACCATCTAGTTTTTGAAAGTATATAGCAAACCTATTTTTTTTTAAAGTATATAACAAAGTAAAAAAATTGTTGATAGTGCAAGAATAAATTTGGAAATTTAAATGCATTTTCCATATGGACTGGTGAAAGATAAAAATATATGATGACATAAAATTAATAGGAGATAAGAAATATAAAAATTTAAATGCATTTGTGAACATGGGGTATAAGTAAATGATGCTTGCATCGTTGAGCACCATTTATTTTGAAATATATAAAAAAAGAAAAGTCTGTAACATATAAAAGAGTAAATGCATTTGCCATACAAACTGGTGAAGGATAAGAATAAAAGTCTTTAACATATTAAAAATTAAATGCATTTGTCATAGAGAGTGGTGAAAAATAAGAATAGAGTCTGTAACATATAAAAATTTAAATGCATTTTTATTTGAAATCTGTCAAAAAATAAAAGTTCGTTACATATTATTGGAAATTTTGAAATATACAAAAAAATTAAAGTCAGTTACATATAAATCGGAATTTCAATGTGTTTGTTATGTAGACTGGGATTGGGGCTCCCACTGACCATTAGAGAAATATGTACAAGAAACAGGATTGTGGAAAGAAGATAGAGTGCAATAGTTGCAAAATAAAATAAATGGAAAGGTATAAGTGTTTGCCTATACATATGTATTTAAGAAACTGAAATAACTGGGTTGATAAACAAAGAAGGATGCGTTGACTAAACTTACAGTGAGGGTACATATGAGCCCTTTGGCTATTTGCTTGCAGTTGTCGTTTCATTGATGTCGCCAACGACTGCGGTTTCAAGGATGTCCTCCATGGTTGTTGGAATGTTGGCAACTACCCGTTGCCTTTCATCGACGCCCTGTTTCAATTACTTTTTGAGCCATTCTTCAATGTAGCCTCTCATTGGGGCGACGTTGATCTCATTCCGGATTTTTATGTTGAAAATATTGTTTTCTAATTCCCGGAAGTCGATAGAAAGATTAGAAAGAGATTGATGAATTTCCTCATTCTGTATTGCATATTTGACTAGCCAGACGTGGACGTGAGCTTGATCAAAGTGAAGGATGTTGTAAAACTTTTCCAAAGACAAGATCTTAAACATAGCAACATGTTAATCGAACTCTTGCCTAGTTAAGGGCAAAGAGTTTGCGATTAAGTGGGGGTCTTGGAAGTCGTTGGTTTTCCCGACTAAGTCTATATTTGACAGCTTTGTGAATAATTTATCTTTCTTCGATATGGCTTGTTCACGTGACTGAACAATGAGATGCAAGTTCTTTACTTTTTCTTTCCAACATGCATTCAATTGGTCGATCCGGTTTTTGGATGGAAGATCTTCTTCTCTTCTTTTTGTTTCTGTCATATTGTTGACAATCTTGCCAAAAGGGATGATCGTTTTTAAAAACAATTTTTCTTCATCTTTTAATTCAGCCTGCAAAAGCTCGAGCAAGCTATGTGCCCTGGTTCCAAGGGAAGTGATGGTTTGTGATCTTTTCCATGCCTCGGTAACCAGTGCCATTCTTTTTTTTATATTGTTCTCCACATATCCTTTACAGGATGCGAACAAGGTGGAGGATGCTTTTACATTGGGTGCGGGGGTGCTAGGCATGGCTATTGCCAAAGGATCGACAAGCAATGGCATAGGAATGAAAGTGTCTTCCAATTCCTTGACTCGATCCTTCAGTCTGGCATTCTCGATCTCAATGCCTCCAATGGAATCATGAATTTTTTCTCTGGTCGTGGTGTGAAGTTGACAGATTTGGGACGGCCGCATGTTGGCAATGTCAACCTCTGAACGAGATTTGTCTTTCTTATTTTTAACATTTTTTTTCTCAATTATCAATTTTTTGTTCTGGCTATCAAAAACAGCGCTCTGGAACACGAAGGATTCATCTTCGTCAAATTTTGGGTAACGGATATGTCCATTGGATGGCTATGGTGGATGGCATTTCCAGGTTGATCAAGGAAGCAGATCATGGTATCCAGATCAATGTCAAGTTCCATGTTCTCACTCTGAATTTTCAGCTCTTCCGCCTGCCCCACATTTTTTTTTCTCTTCTTCTCTACTGGGGGCTTGTGAGAACTATCAATTTTAGAGTGAGGAGGGTTGTTATCTCCTCCTCCGTTTGAAGAACTCTAGGTTTCTTTGTTGCTATGATGGGTCATTGGAGCGATGCTCTGGGATGTCATACTTTTTGGAGTGGTATTTGCGGATTGAACACTCTTGTCACTGGGGCCTTTCCTCTGTTGCATGCAGCTTTGCACTGTCTCTACGTTGTTGGCATCAGAGGCAGGACCGTTGTCGCCACTGTCTTTGTTTTTGGGCAGGTGTTTATTTACAAAACAATTGTCGAGGCCAAGTGTTTGTAAATGTTGGCTAAAAATATCATAGGGGTCGAATCCTCTTATGTCTTCAGCATATCTCAGGTTGGAGATGCTAGAATGTGCTGCGAAATCGTCAATTTTGTTGACGTTTTTCAACACGAACTCCCCTATTTTCCAAGGCAGAGGAATGAACTGTTTTTTTTTCTTCTTTTGGAACAGATGGAACCAGTAGTTGTATTGATGTGCTACTTCTGCAACAAACATTATGTATGTAATGTGACATGGAAGGAGAGCAGGCTATTCCGTGGAGCCAAAAATTCTTATGATAGTGTAATTATCCAAATGTTGGAGTGTCCCCTTCTTGTCCAAAAAACTAGTTGCGTGTTCAGATATGTGGGGAGCATCTTCTCCTAACAACAAAACTTTGAAAACATACAGGAAGCCATTAAAAACCTCATAAAAACAGTGGGAAGCCTTGTGCTTCCACAAGGCCTGGTACCAAAACGTTACTGGGTGGAACTCGCAGTTGACATTCTTGGACAAAGACAGTTGCAGAAACCGACAGGAATGTGCTATTGCAAAAACTAAATAGGATGACATATAAAATTTATTTTCCCTTTTGTAGCTTGACAATTGGGAAGAGATTTCACGGGAAATTAACCTACCCCAATAAAAAATGGCTTGTTCTTTGACTATGAAATACAAAATATAAAGAGCCATGCAGGAAACAGTAGATGTGGACTCCTATCATGTTATTCTTGTAAACAACCAGGCAATTTCGCGAAATGGATTTCTAAATGAACTAACCGGGATGCTTGTAATATCTTCAGGAACTAGATTCGGGTTTTCCAAAAAAAGGGGCAAGAGGTCCAATCCGTTATTATGCTTTGCTAGGAATTGTTTGCAATCTTCTCCTCTGAACGTCAATGTTGGCTCCGGCAATTTCAGCATCTGGCGGAAGACCTGAGGTGACAAAGAAACAAAAGAGCGGTCTTGCAGTGGAATAATTATTTTCTCTGCAATAAATTTATCGACGCACCAAGAGACCAGGTCCTTACAGTCAAAAACCTCAGGGACACAGCCTGCATGAGCAATCCTGGAGGTCCAAATTACTTGGTTCTTTGCGGCAGAGGTTGAGTAACAAGAAAATGCCCTGGACCAGTGGAAGTTTTGGTCCTCGCGCCCGAAGATGTTCACTGTATCTCCACAAAACTGTTGTCGAGTTGATGCCATAGGTTTATGAGAAGGTTGCTTTGCTGCAGATGATGGTTTAAATGAACAATTAGAGCCGATAATGTAACTTTTTGCTAAATCTTGGTTAAATGCTTATGAATGGGAAAGCTCCTCGAGCCTTTTGTTGATTAATGACAATCTGTATTGGTGGTGCATGATGAACTGTTAGCAATAAAGTTTATTTATTGCATATTTAGAAATGCGAAGGTGTCGGGTACGACGAAGAGCAATTAAGGAATGGAGGTTTCGTGAATGTGCGAAGGCCACGTCGTGTGAACGAGATTTCATGATTTTGAAATCAACACTCGGAAGGGATAATATAATCCCCCCACAAATTTTGGTTTAATGCGCATCAATACGAGATGTCCTCGAGCCTTTCGCCCATCAATGAAAATCTATACGGTTTCTGCATGATGCCCTGTTAGAATTAAATGCCAATAATTCCATATTTAGAAACAAGATATATATATATATATATATATATATATATAACTTTTTATTTTCTTTTATTATAGACAAGTGTGAAGGTAACGAAGAGCAAGGAAAGAATGGAAAGCTCTGAAAAGTGGTCAAACGGGATTCAAAAAAGGGTTATGGGGATAGTCAGGACAACCGAGTGTTGCACAGTCAAATTTCATGTTTCGAAATTTTTGAGTGCAAAATGTGTAAAACGAAAGAGATCATGATGGGGCAGTTCAGTGGTCGGTTTGTATATTTGTGGAATTCCGACAAAGTGGCTAAGTATGGAATAAGGAAATTGCTAATTGCATGCGTAGCAATAAGATCTTATATATAATTGCCAACTACTAATTGCAAAGGGGCACAGGCATAGGAAACAACGACTACAAACTGAATATTTCTTCAACCCGCCAAACAGATGATTCACCAAAGAAATTTGAACAAATGGCGAAATATGGAAAGTGGATTGACGAGCTTCAAAATGGGGTGACAATAGTTCCACTAAATATGCGAGGACCCGACGGTTAAATTGTATTTCTCGGAAGTTTTCAATGCAAAAATGTGCACCACGGAAGAGGACATGACAGGTGGACCGTAATACGGAAGAGGGTATGATCTAAGAACGGTTGCAAATTTGTATATCGCGGAAGTGACGGTATTGTTTGCAGGCCATGGAACAACAAAAGTCCAATGTAGAGACCGCCTAGCGGGAATTCGCGGTTGGAGAAGTTTCTAGGTATGGAATGGGGAAGCGTTCGGTCGGTGTCGCGATAAAAGAGCACGAGTGCAGCTAGGAACCCGCAAGACCACCCACGCGCTCAACCATACATTTTCGAAAGAATGAATAAGTGACGAAAAAGATAAAGTTTAGGGAAAAGAGAAACAGATATTTGGTCAAGTATAGAAGACGAAAAAACAAGGACCAATATATTCACATATGTAACAGATATCCCATTTTCGTGGTAAGATATATACTTGGAAAGAATTGCGAAGTTGGCGGAAATAGAAAACAACGACCAGGAACACGAGCCGCGAGTTTACTTGGTTCTTGTTTGTATGCTTTGTCTATCAATTTGTATATCGGTGAACTCCGAGGCATTTTATTAGCAAGGCAGCCAACAAGTCCGAGTAAGGCAATCTTGAGCCCCCCAACCCTGGAGCTCGTCTGTCAATTTGTATATCGTGGAGCTCTGAATGTTGTTTGGAGGTCACAGAAAAGTAGAAGTGCAATGTTGACCCGACCAACGCGCAAGTCCACCTATCAATTTGTATATCGCGGAACTCTGGGTGCTAGTTGTGGGACAGAGAACAATAGAGGGTCAATTTAAAGAAAGGGGAAGCGGTCGTTGGAAACGCGTGAATCCGCAAAGTTGCGAAGCTACGAAGCAAGGCATTTTGGGGAAAAAAAACAATTAAGTAACCAGGAAGAGAAACTAGAGGGAATAAAAGAGTGGGAAAATAGAAAGACGAAAGGCAGTTTTCATAAGCACGAATTGGTTTCAAAGAAGCCCCATTGTTGCAAAACCATGATGTTCTACTAATTGTCAGCAAATGCGTTGTTGAAGATTAGATTTTATTGCAACGTGTGCGTGTAACTATGTTCTTGATACATTCTTCCATGATTGTAACATATTAACTTAACTACTAAACTTCATTTTCTACTAATTGCCAGCAAATGCTTTGTTGAAGATTAGATTTTATTGGAACGTGTGGGTGTAACTGTGTTCTTGATACATTCTTCCATGAGTGCAACATATTAACTCAAGTATTAAACTTCTTGCATTATGGGATGTTAGCATTAAAACTTAATAATTACATGTCTAGAAACAAGAATAACGATTTTGCTGCAACATTGTACATCAGTATTGCTACGTTTTATCTGCATTACGAATAGAATTGAACATTGGTTTGAAACTGTGTAATCCATTTTTTGTTTGCATAAAAAGTTGGTGGATTCACAAAGTACATTGGCATATAATTGTTAGATGTTCCATCTTAGAAAAGATAAGTTAAGTAAACACAATATCAAAGAAGTACGAGAGCACCGAACCATGCCAATTAGAACATGCGTTAAACCCAGAAAAGAGGCAGCAACGAAAAGTCGAAGGAAAATATTTTTTAATAGCAAATCCATTTAAAAAAATAAGAAAAACACCAAGTATTGTACATCTATCCTTAGAAATTGGACCCAGTTCTTCGAGCCAAAACATTGAAGATATCTGCGACAAACACAGGCACGGGATCCACAGTATGCAAGATCCTTGCAGTTTTCTGCTCGATGAATCATCCTGTGTTGAAATTGATATTTTTCACAAGCTTCCTCTGAGGAAGAAGACGAAAATGGTTGCAGGGCAAGTGGAATAGCCCTTAGCTAAAACCGCCTCTACATAGTCCAAAAAAATTTAGTAGCACAACTTGCACATGCAATTCCAGAGGCCCAAATTAGTCCATTCTGGGCAAAAGGAGATGACTAGTAGGAAAATGTCTTGTAGCGGCAAGAGTTTTGGACCTAATTCCCGAAGATGTTAATCAATAATTTTTTGTCTTGAAATATATCTCTGGGAGCATCAACATATCATTGCTTTACAATGAAACTCTTCCACCCATAACAGACTAATTTGGAACTCTAGAATTCCTACTTTCGCGCTGCAAAGTGGCTGTTGCATTCACCGTCAGTTTCTTTTCTGAAACTCCTTTTGGTGTTGTCATGACCGCCATCACCGAGCCGGGAAGTTCCATTCGTTATGGTTGACTTCAATTTGGGCGCAGGAGTGGGAAGATTCTTTGCATTGCCATCATCCATTGTCATATCATCGACCATCAAATCATCTTCTTCCGGCTCGGAATTCATGGCATTAATTTATGCGACATCCATGAATGTAACTGGGCAGGTTCTCTGAGCATCCAGGGTTGCCATGGAATTTTTTGGCTTGAAATATATCTCTCGGTGTACCAAGGGACCATCTCCTTTTTTGCTCCTGGGCAGAGGGAGATGAATAGTAAGAATATGCCCTGGAATAGTGGAACCTCTGGCCATTATGCCCTAATGTGTTTACTATGTGTGGAGAGAACTACTGCCAGAAGTTGTTAAGAATTTCCATTTTCTCGAGACGATGTTTGAAATGAAAATCGGGGAGGGATAATATAACCCTCCGCAAATTATGGTTTAATGCGTATCAGTGGAATATCTCCTCGAGCCTTTCACTGATCAATGACAATTTCCAGGGTTCGTGCAGAATGAGTTGTCACCATCACAGCTCACTAATTGCACAATTAGAAAAAAGTGTGAAGGTGGTGATGATGGCTAAAAGAGATTAAGAATTATAAATTTCTTAAAAGCACCAACCCGTCGGCACAAAAAAAAAAAAAGATTGCATCACCTTTGAAATGAATACTTGGAAATGATAACATACTTGTGCGCAAATCTTAGTTTAATTCGTAGTAATGACAAATCTTCTCTGGATTTCCGGACAATAATGACAATCTTAACGGTTCCTGCAGGATGGCTACTAGCATTAAAGCTTAATTATTGCATATCTGGACACAAGTACGAAGGTAGCGGTGATGGGGAAACCGATTCCAAGAAATACCAAAGTATGGAAAGCGGTCAGTTACAAAAGAAAAATGACAGAAGATATACCCAGGAGATGTGAAGGGCCGATGGTCATATTGCATCTCAATGACAGATATCAGTTGTCAATTGGTATGTCGTGGAATTTGTAAATTGGCAAGTAGACCTACGGGTTGGCTAGCTCAACATTGCACCTTCATTGTTCTGTGTCCTCCAAATAGCACTCGGAGTTTCGCGATATATAGATTAACAGATGGAATCGAGGGCTGGTGGGTTCAAGATTGCCATTGTTTATGGATGGCAATCACTATCAACTATCTAACATATCTAAAAAAATTGTTTTCAATACTAAATTATTAATATTACATATTGACATTGTATAATTTTATTAGACGAGAAAGTTTGTACAATCTGGTCGGGCGAGTTATTTAAAAGTTTTGCGACAAACGAACAATACATAGTAAACATGTACTTTTATAAATTATGGACATGAGATTTTTTAGAGCATATGTGGATCCCTCATTCCGTACTTAGGCACTTTTTCGATTGCGGGTTCTCGACCTGGTGGGCTGAAAATTGAGCCTTTATTGTTCTGTGTCCTACAAATAGCACCTACATTTCCGTGACATACAAATTGATAGGTGGACTTGCGGGTTGGTTGATTCAACGTTGCACTTTTATTGTCCCATAGCAATTCTGTATTAATTCCATCGTTAGCCACTTTTTTGGATCGAGGGCTCTCGGGCTGGCAGGAAAAAAATTGTGCATCTATTGTTCTACGCTCTACAAATAGCACCCACAATTACGCGATATACAAATTCACAAGCAAACCTGCGGTAAATTATTACTGTTAAATATTGATATTGCATAATTTAATTAGACGAGAAAGTTTGTACAATCTGGTCGGCCGAGTGATATAAAGTATTCCGACAAACGAGCAATACATAGTAAACATGTGCTTTTATAAAGTATGAACATGAGATTTTATAGAACATATGTGAATCCCTCATTCCATACTTGGGCACTTTTTGGATCGCGGGTTCGCGGCATGGCGGGCCGAAAATTGAGTATCTATTGTTCTGTGTCCTACAAATAGCACCTACACTTCTGCGATATATAAATTAATAGGGGGACTTGCGAAAATGAGTCTCTATATAAAGTATGGACATGAGATTTTATAGAGCATATGCAGATCTCTCATTCCATACTTAGGCCCTTTTTGGATCGCGGGTTCGCGACCTGACGGGCTGAAAATAGAGTCTCTATTGTTTCGTGTCCTACAAATAGCACCCAGACTTCCACGATATACAAATTGACAGGAGGACCTACAGACTTCTTGGATGAACATTGCATTTTTATTGTTCTAGAACATATGCAAATCCCTCATTCCATACTTGGGCACTTTTTGGATCACGGGTTCGCGGCCTGGCGGGGTGAAAATTGAGTATCTATTGTTCTGTGTCCTACAAATAGCACCTAGACTTTCATGATATACAAATTGACAGGCGGACTTGTGGACATGAGTCTCTATATAAAGTATA
This sequence comes from Picea engelmannii, assembly GCA_009831015.1. Lineage (NCBI taxonomy): Eukaryota > Viridiplantae > Streptophyta > Pinopsida > Pinales > Pinaceae > Picea > Picea engelmannii. The sequence continues at coordinate 203,892 of ML796004.1, read as the reverse complement.
GACATGAGATTTTATAGAGCATATGCAGATCCCTCATTCCATACTTAGGCACTTTTTGGATCGCAGGTTCGCGGCCTGACAGGCTGAAAATAGAGTCTCTATTGTTCTGTGTCCTACAAAAAGCACCGAGACTTCCGCGATATACAAATTGTCAGGAGGACTTGCGGGCTGCTTCGCTGAACATTTCATTTTTATTGTTCCGTAGTGATCCCGTATTAATTCCATATTTAGCCACTTTTTTTGATCGGGGGCTTTCGGGCTGGCTGGCTGAACATTGCATTTTCATTGTTCTGTGTCCTCCAAATAACACTCGGACTTCTATGATATGCAGATTGATAGATGGACTCGAGGTCTGACGAGTTTAAATTTTCCATTGTTTACGTATGGAAATCCCTATAAATTATCCAACATATCAAAAGACATTATTTTCAACACTAAATTATTAATATTACATATTGATATTGCAGAATTTAAGTAGAGGACAAAGTTTGTCCATTTTGGTGGACCGACTGATATAAAAGTTTTTCGACAAATAAGCAATACATAATAAACATGTACTTTTATAAAGTATGGACATAAGATTTTATAGAGCATATGCAGATTCCTTATTCCATACTTAGGCACTTTTTGGATCTCGGGTTCGCGGCCTAGCGGGCTGAAAATTGAGGTTTTATTGTTTTGTGCCCTACAAATAGCACCCAGACTTCCACGATATACAAATTGACAGGCGGACTTGAGCTGGTTGGCTGAACATTGCACTTTTATTGTCCCGTAGTGATCATGTATGAATTCCATATTTAGCCATTTTTTTTATCGGGGGCTCTGGGGCTGGTGGGTTGAAAATTGGGCCTTTATTGTTCCGCGTTGTACAAACACCACCCACAATTTTGCGATATACAAATTGACAAGCGAACCTGTGGGATGGATGGCTCAACATTGCAGTTTCATTGTTATGTGTCCTCCAAATAGCACTCAGAGTTCCGCGATATATAGATTAACAGATGGACTTGAGGGCTGGCGGGTTCAAGTTTGCCATCGTTTATAGATGCTAATCCCTATCAACTATCTAACATAACTAAAAACATTATTTTCAATACTAAATTATTAATATTAAATTTCTATGTCGCAGAATTTAATTAGACAAGAAAGTTTGTACAATCTGGTCGAGCGACTGATATAAAAGTTTTCCGACAAACGAGCAATACATAGTAAACATGTACTTTTAGAAAGTATGGACAAGAGATTTTATAGAGCATATGTGGATCCCTTGTTCCATATTTAACCACTTTTTTTGATCAGGGGCTCTTAGCCTGGCTGGTTGAACATTGCACTTTCATTGTTTCGTGTCCTCCAAATAGCACTCAGACTTCTGCGATATGCAGATTAACAGATGGACTCGAGGGCCGGCGGGTTCAAATTTTCCATTGTTTACGGATGGCAATCCATATCGACTATCTAACATATCTAAAAACATTATTTTCAATACTAAATTATTAATATTACATATTGATATTGCAGAATTTAAGTAGACGACAAAGTTTGTCCATTTTGGTGGACTGACTGATATAAAAAATTTCTGACAAACGAGCAATACATAGTAAACATGTACTTTTATAAAGTATGGACGTAAGATTTTATACAACATATGCAGATTCCTTATTCCATACTTAGGCAATTTTTGGATCACAGGTTAGCGGCCTAGCGGGCTGAAAATTGAGGTTTTATTGTTTCGTGCCCTGCAAATAGCACCCACTTCCGCGATATACAAATTGACAGGCGGACTTGGGCTAGTTGGCTGAACATTGTAATTTTATTGTCCCATAGCGATTCCGTATGAATTCCATATTTAGCCTTTTTTTTTATCGGGAGCTCTAGGGCTGGCGGGCTGAAAATTGGGCCTCTATTTTTCCGCGTTGTACAAATACCACTCACAATTCCGCAATATACAAATTGACAAGCGGACCTGCGAGCTGGTTGGATGAACATTGCAGTTTCATTGTTATGTGTCCTCCAAATAGCACTCGGAGTTCCGTGATATACAGATTGACAAATGGACTTGAGGGCTAGTGGGTTCAAGTTTGCCATTGTTTACAAATGCTAATCCCTATCAACTATCTAACATATCTAAAAACATTATTTTCAATACTAAATTATTAATATTAAATTTTGATATTGCAGAATTTAATTAGATGAGAAAGTTTGTACAATTTGATTGGGCGATTGATATAAAAGTTTTCTGACAAACGAGCAATACACAGTAAATGTGTACTTTTAGAAATTACAGACAAGAGATTTTATAGAGCATATGCATATCCCTCGTTCCATACTTGGGCACTTTTTTTATCATGGGTTCTCGGCCTGGCGGGATGAAATTTGAGCCTCTTTTGTTCAGTGTCCTGCAAATATCACCCAGACTTCCGCGATATACAAATTGACATGCGGACTTGCGGACTCCACGTCTGGTGGGTTCAAGATTGCAATTGTTTAGGGATGCTCATCCTATCTAACTTTATCTAAAAACATTATTTTCAAATACTAAATTATTAATATTAACTATTGATATTGTACAAGTGAATTACATTAAATTATTAAAGGATGTTAAATCATTTATTTTTAAAAAAATGAAGGAAACAAAAGAAAGTTTTTTTTAAATTCTATCACCGCAAGCATAACAAGGACCAATTTGAATTTTAAGGCCCTCTTGTTCATATGATAGCACAATTGCACTCCGCACAGTATATATTCGTTGATTTCAAATTATTCCAGGATATTAATTTTACCAAGTTCATCGAATAAGCAAAAATGTCAAAACAACGACCAATTTGAATTTTAAGAGCCTCTTGTTGCTATGATAGGATAGTTGCACTTTGCACACTATAATTTCGTTGATTTCAAATTATTTCAGAACAATAATTTGACCAAGTTCATCGATCAAGGAAATCTGCTAAAGCAAGCCACATAGTACATTTGCGTCACAGCGCCATAGAAATTATCAGGCGGATCTGCAGGCCAGCTGGCTAAAAAATTCAATTATATTGTTATGTGTCCTCCAAAGAATAGTTGGAGTTCCACGGTATACAAATTGATAGACAAAGGAGATAACTAAGAACCAACCATACTTTAAACAGGCCGCAAGTAAGTTCCCAGAAGGTTCTATAGAGCGGAACCCATCGACCTTTGCACCAAACAATTTGATATACAAAGAAAAGACGTCGCCACATTCATTTTCTCTTGCATCTGGTATATGTTCCTACTAGAAAATAATTGGGGCCATGTGATATATGGGGATTACAGAGATATGGGCCAAGTCCAACAAAACATTCATCTGGATGTTGAACAAATATTACAGAGACACGTGAGGTATTTTCGTTTCCTGCCAAAGTTTAATATATATATATATATTCCCCTTCTTCAGCCGATATGCAAAATTGCATTGTCCTCATTTAAGGTGAATTTGTTGTGTATCTGAAGCTGTCGCAACATGTAAACACTGCTTACCTTTTTCTCTAGATATGTTTCATACGACAACTTTGCCAACTAAAGAAGCACATTTTGTAACAGAGGTTGCCTAACCGTACAATGCACGGTTGTGTTGCCCGCGGTTCGGATAACAACATTGACGCAATGTTCATATATATATGGAAATTTTTCACTGGATCCCAGACAATCAATCGTATCATCACTTATCAAAGCAGAGGCAGAAGCAACGAAGTTGCATTTTGCACATACAGGCTCAAAGGGGGTCGAGTACACATTGGTTGCAACTAAAAGACCTTCAACCTAGGAAAGTGAGCAAATGGATTAATACATTGAACAATATAATACACAACTGCACCCCCCCCCTCCCCTTTAAAAAAAATAAAAAAATTAAACAGGCGCAAAAATTTGTTGAAGGCTATTTCTATAAGCAAAGTGAGGATGATTTTGTGGATGTATACGCACAACAGTTGTAGAGCTAGCTAGTTTCTTCAGATCCTCTACTATATCTGCTCGCAACTCTATTACAAACGTTGCCTGGGTTGTCTGAAAGATCCTTTCTCTAGCATACCTCTTCTTTGTTATATTTTTGAACAACATAAGTGGAATCTGCCCTCTATGCAATTGTTGTTCCATTGATGAAAACAAATCTGAATACGTATCGAACAATTGTAGCTGCAACATGGAATGGTGCAATATTTGTGTAACTTATCTGACATACATGCAGATGTGAAAGTAAAGGACAAAAATGAATATGAAAAGCGGTACCATTGCCTTGTCGTTGTCCGACTCTCCATCCTTTATATGGAGAATGTGTTGCGAGTCAAATTTTCTTGCCAGTGTGACAACAGCCCCAATCATTCCGATTGGGTAAATATCAGTGCTTTTTGCAAGCTGGCTGATAGTCGAGTCTGGGACGAAACAATATTTTGAACAAACATCAGGATTTTTTTCCACAATGCTTGTTTCATTGAGCGAAATAATTCGATCGCAATCACCACGGTCATATACTATTTTGGGCAATATATTAAAATTTGTAATGGATATCCCATTACGCGACAATATCCTTTCTGCATATTTCTGGACAAGTTGTGGAGGAACAGTCAGTGTCACTATCATCATGGCGTCCTTGTTTGTCATGTCAGAACGCATAATGGATCTACTTTTGTTTGCCTTGTCCAAGTAGGTGCTATAGACAACCATTATGTCCCCAATGAACACTTGTCCAGTTTGGCGGTTGTTCAAGCCCTCTATTGACAATACTTTGGATGTCACAACTCTAGACCTGATGACATTTTTTGAACAGGAAAACTAAAGTGAATGGTAGTGTGATACAATTACACGCATAGTTTTGATGAACTATGGAGCCAGAGTTTCGCAACCACAACTCTTAGTCTGCAGAACATGCAACACGTTCGACGTCTTGCTTGTACTTGTTGATACTTCTTGCGAGCTACAAACCATGTATTGCAGATGACATCAACATATCTGCCATGCCATAGATGAATATATAGCCTAGGAAATTTGTTTAGTAAACATAGTAAGAGCAGAGCGTATGCATCTTTACCTTTGGCCTTGTCGGTCTGTCGATGTCTGGGATGACTGACTACTCATGCCCGTGTCACTAGTCCAACTTTTTCTGATGCAAGCATGTGCAGATGAACATCGGGACTAAACAAGGATATGCATTGTATATTGTCCATTGGAAGGACCAAATAACCGTAAAATTGTATGCATCTGAATTTTTTAACTAGACAAATGTTTAACAGTAAACAGGGCATGAGTGCGGGGCACCATGGCCAATCTGTATATCGCGGACCCCTGGAAGCCAGGGGAGCAATCTTCAACCTACCAGCCTGGCACCCACAATCAAGAAAGTGGGTAACTATGGAATAAGGTAGAACTAGGACCACATATTTCAATCCGTTAGTTCGCCAACCAGCGAACAAAAGAATTTTTGGAAAGCACACTAGGCAGATGAATTAGAAAACAAAAGGGATAATAGAAAATGGAAAAAGTAGAAATAGGGAGCGCAGAAAGGCCCATTACTGCGAAGTCATTGTTTTCAAGTATAATATTATATGCCCCCACCCGGTTTGTATATTTAATTTACCAACACACTTGATATACCTTTTAGAAGATTGTACCACATAACCCTCTGTTGTTGCATAGAACAATTCATCTCCCTGTCCAAGCAACCTGTTTTTTCGAAGGCAACAACGTTGAAGATGCAATGGACACGAAGGCAAGTTAGTATGAAGACATACATCTAAAAGAAAGAGAAACATGTCTATTTACTCGCCAAAGAGTCCTTTGTTCTGTCTAGCCATTATGTTTTATTAAATGCAGCAATGCAACGCAAACACAACGGACATGAACTAGCTTAGTATGTAGGAAGGAACGCATGTAACCAAGATAACTTACCATGTTGGAAGGCACACAAATAGTTTAACACATATACAGACCATAAATGAAATACAAAACAACGCAATATGAAACAACAATACAAGCATGCACCTTTCTATATCCTCTTCAGCTGATGCAGTCAAGATTGCCTCGTTTTCTCCAGCTACTCTGTTTGTTTGAATGTGGGAACGCACAAAATTCAATGAACATCAATGGAAGATGGTATTCACCGGAGAACAAGAAATATGTACATACAACAAAACTAACTCAATGAACAGTCTAGAAAGGCAGAAACATGAACCTTTGCGCTTCTCTATCCATGGTTGTAAACGTGTAGATTTTTTTTCCCTGCCCAAAATATATTACAAGGCACAAAATATCACGCAATTGCATGGCCACAACTAAATGATTTCTGGTTTTCCTTGGCAATTTATCCAGTTATGCCCTTTAACCATGTTCTTTATCCTCTACACACACTGTTGTGCCCATGATACAAGTTCTCAGTTTTCCATGGCAAACTACCCAGACATGCTTCCAGATATCAAAATATAATCTTGCAGAATCTTTGTTGCACATATCATATCTCAAGCACAACACAAATTGTATCGTGTGCACACCAGTCTATGTAGAGGAGAAAGAACATGTAATGTCAGATCCGCACATCTGACCATACCTGGTTTATAAATGTAGCCCGCATACATATGCTTTATTCCAACAAAAAAACAATGGATATTGTAACTTCACATGTAATCCTCGAACAATTTTGCATACAACTATTTTCTTTCATGGTAGGACTGGAGCAACAACAAAATCTCACAGAATAACAAATATCGGCCTCGACAGGCATGGCAAATAACACAACTTCATGTCGACTCGTGGGTGCAGGGGCTAAACACCGTAAAGTGCCCCCAAAAAACAATAATAATCCAAAAAAAAGGAAAAAAGAAAAGCTCCAACCACCGTCGTTGCACCCCAACCCTGCAAGGCTGAATCAAACAAAAGAAAACAACAAGGACCAAACCAACGAGAAAGCATGAACAGGCCGAACTGCACCCCTAGGGCCCCAAAGCACAAACCCCAGCCAAACAAACAGAACCAACAACCCATGAACCAACGTACCAACAAGAACCACTGAGCCAGTGAACAACATATGTATCTCCAACAATTATGAAACTGTAGCCCAAGCACAAAAGGAACTATAAACATACAAGGAACATGCAACTACAAATAAACAAACATTCTTACTTGCAAATTGCAAATATTGAATAACAAACAAGGAATACAGAATGAAATTATGGCATCGAAACTTACTCCGAAATGATGAAATGCAAAAGCACAGGTCAAATCGCGAGCGAAACAACAACAAGCAGCAACCGACAAACCAGCGAAGAAGAAACACTCACCGAACTAGTAAATAATGTATGTAGCTTCAACGATTATGAGGATGAAACATACAATGGAAGCAACCGACAAACCAACGAAGAAGAAGCACTCACCGAACCAGTAAACAATGTATGTAGCTTCAATGGCAGAACAAGGATGAAACATACAACGACTATTGAACTGGTAGTGGACAAACAAGACTGTGCAAATTCATTGTAACTGTATAGAAAATTTCGAGGAAAAATGTACTCCGAGAAGCGTATTTACATAAACATTTAAGACTGTTAGGCTGTATAAGGACCTCGCGGTATGCAAACATTTAAGCTGTCAGGGGTGTTGGAGGACGTCGTGTCATGTAAATATTTACGCTGTCAGGCCTATTGAGGCATCTCAGAATAAGTGTCAATACATTTCAACAAATATACATCTGCCAAAGACGTTATAAAATTTGGAATTCTCAATCACTACAAAGCTTGGATATCAAAACATTTCAATATGCTTAGTACATATCAAAACTTATGGATATATTCGGCTAGCAGAAAATGCTAATACAAACATTCAAACTAATGTTAGCATTAATCGACCTTCAAGCAATATAGAGGAAAAATATATGATTAAAAAATACTGTCTACGAGAAAAAGTTTGGATATGTTGCCATAGAGTACATTGGGAATAGCAAAGCCGGCAATAAGACCTCCAATCTCTTATCCAATCATATCAGTACATATATGTTACTTTTTATTATATAAAGATATATGTTTTTAATTCCATAGCTCCAACAATAGGTATTGTGCAAATATTTAAGGTCAAAGGACAAACTAATATGTAGTCAACACATTATTGATTGCTATAGTCCCTCTATACACACGACAAGGACTAATAACAACAAATGATCCCATCATATCAAAAGGCAAAGGTCCCCTGTGTCAATAATGCTAAAATAATAAATTCTTTTAATGGAAAGATTAATCGTTGAATTACAATTTGGTGATTTTATATTCATTTCAAGAGGAGTCTATCACTAAAAGTTTTATTGAATGATCCCACCTTATCCATTGAAGTGGACATAATGAAATAAAAACAACTAAAAACTCAAACTTGTGATTATTTATGTTTCTATTTAATATTTAAAATTTTCAAAAAAAATAATTAAAAGAAAATAACAATCTAATAACAACTATGATTCTTAATTAGAAGAATAAATTACACAAACTAATATAACATTTTTCAATTCAAATGAAAGATCAAACATAAAATTTATAATCTTCAATTTAATTCTCATGTGAGATTAAAATATAAAATTGTAAATTATTTATATTGAAAAAAAAAATCCAAAATTATAAATAATAATAAAATTTATTATCATTTAAAATAATAATAATTAGGAAACTGAATGTTAAAGGAAAGTTGGATTTGTTTATATTAATTGATCATGTGCTCATCTTAACTTTCAAACTTCAATTTTGGTTATTGTCAACAAATGTGAATGGTCTCCACACCATTAAAGTGTGAGGTTAACACCGGATTTAAAATCTTCTTATGGTCTCCATACCAATAAAAGGTGAGGTTTATCTAAGATCTAAAATATCCCTATAAAGTGTGCTTAGTATTCCTCTAAAACAAGCTAATAATGTCAAAATGTAATGCCTCAACCCAATGATTAAGACAAGCCATTAGACTTCCAAACACATAGAGAGCAAGACAAATTTTAAAAAGCTTTATTTCCTACCCAATGATTAAGACAAGCCATTAGACTTCCAAACACATAGAGAGCAAGACAAATTTTAAAAAGCTTTATTTCCTAGCAAATTTAAAGAGCATTTATTTCCTAGAACTATGAACTCTTCTCATCCATTACAATGAGTTTGGTAGTCCTAGCAATTGAAGAAATCAAAATTACAAGAGAAATGTTACCATCGTCATTATTTGAACTACAACTTTATTCACTTCTAACCATCCTTCCCCTATTGCAAAACAATCTTCCCCTTTTAGTTCATGAAAAAATGCTTTAAAGTTGAGCAATAAAGGAGACATATGCCCCAAGGTAAGCATAGCTAGCATCAATAAAGAGACAAATGGGAGTGCATTTGAGTGTCTCCTAATGTGTTGGATAAAGATGAAAACAATGGTTAATGAGAGTGAGAAAAGTTCGATAATGATTTTTTTTTGCCCTGGTTGGTGTAAATAATGATTGATGACGATTTTATTAACTTAATTTTGTGTCCTAAGACTTTTAATATTATTACTAATATTTTCTTTGGAAAAAAAAGAGCATATTTGCCCTCTATATGAATTCGATAATCCATATCCCCTTCAATGTCACTCCCTAATGAGTTGACTTGGGGACATAACATAGTTACCAATTTAATGAAAACCGTGACCTCAAAACGAGAACTCTAGCCCAAATAACCCATATTTTTGCATAAAAAACATCAAAATCAATCCCCAAATCAGAAAGTGGTGCTACCGATAGCACTATTTTTTTAAACGGGGTCAAAATAATAACATTTTTCAAACATTGCCTTCAAAACTTAGACAGTAGCTCAGAAAAACCTTAAAATTAGCACCTAAAAACAAAAAAGATGTTTTTGATTTTTTTTTTTCTTTTCAAAACGTTAAATTTTGAGATCATTTGAAATCGTGTTTTTATCACTTGGTACCATTAAAACCAAAACCTCAAAATCAACCATCAAATTGAAAAGTATTGCTACCGGTAGCACCCATTCTAAAATTGAGGTATTAAAATGACACATTTTTATAATGTGGTAAAAGAACTCATCATTACTGTAAACAAAATCATAAAAACAACCCTTAAATGTTTACTTTTTAAATGTTATCATCATGCAAAGGATAAGGTATTACATAATGCCATGAAAATATCATTTAATATACTTAAAAAATTCAACGTCACTTTTTAATATTTTTTTCCTTTTAACAATAAAAAAGTAAATACAAGTTACATTGAATGAAACATAAATAGTTTCTTAAAAGTATTGTTATATTGACCATATTCAAAACATATGAGCTAAGAAATTTTATTATATTATCCATAATAAAAAAACATGTCATTCATAAAACATAACAAAAGATTCATAACTTCATGTAAGATCATATATAAGTTCAATGGTCTTTTTTAGTTACCATACAAACATCATATGGATAAAAAATTCTTAAAATGTTCCATACACTTACTCAGATTGACTCATGGTTTCTGAAATATCATCAGAGTCTACATTGTCTTCAGATGAATGTTTTGATGAAGATGTAGATGATCCATACTCTTCTCTATTGTCGATGAATGCACCATCTGAGTCTACATGCATGCCCAACATTTCAGATGTCAAATTCCTTTTAGATCTACGACTAGGTTGTGTCACGAATTATTTGGTCATAAGATAGGAGGATGAAGAGCCACTAAGGAAGAAGCATTCGCTCACGGTTATGGTATTCTCTATTACGCCAGGGGCTTGGCCATGGAGGCTGGCGATGCCCGGCATCGCCCCACCCCCCTCCTGCGGCTAAGGCATGGTCCCATGGGAAACCAATACCCAAGCATTAATAATTTTTTCAAAAGATTTAAGAAACCAATACCCAAAAATGATTTGAGATTTATCTAATTGTTTTGGTTAAAGAATGTCCTTCCAATTGTATTGATCCTTAGACCATAAAACAATTTGTCTTTATTAAAACCATTATTCATACATTTCAACTTGTTTAACAATTTATTTTACAACTTAGTAATGTGTATATATTTCAACATTTAATAATTGCTTCCATTATATAAGTATCAAGTTTTAATATATATCTAGGAGAAGTCTTAAAAAAACAACATAGTTTAAAAACAAAATAACATTGTTTAACATTATTTTTAATATAGAAATAACCATTATTATTAAAATATTTATTAATTTTGTTTTAATAATGTTAATCTTTTTTAATCCAAATGAAAAAAAGTATTCTTTATGTATAACCTTTCAAATTGAAATATCACTTGGCTCTTCAAATTTGATCATGCGTAATAGCCTCCACTCTATATAAAATTCATTACATAGAGTGTGGAATGTGACAACATAGGGAAATTTATTAGTTCAATGCATTAACTAATTTTGGTGGCACGTCCACTGATAACACTTGGCGTACACAACGAGTCTGTGAGATGACATGGCAGATGGTTCACCTGATTTGATGCGCAACACTTGTGTCTTACTCCTCTGCATTAGGCACTATATCCCTCTACATTTTCATGATTCCTTGTGTCTGAAAACTGCATCAATGGCAAGTGATAGACTGAGTGCTTTGCCAAACTTACTCTCCTCTTACATTCTCTCAAAAATTTCTTTAAGAGTTGCAACATGATGTTTTGTGCTATCTAGTCGATGGCAACACCTCTGCACTTTATTAACCCATCTGAAATTTTCCAGCGAATGCTTTCCTAATGAAGGAGAAATAACAAAACGAGCAATTAATACTGTCCTATTTTTTCATTCCACTCAGCTTGAAAGTTTTGAACTTTCAGTTTCCATGGGTGATATTGACAAAGGGAACATTTGTAAATGTTTTAAAAAATGGGTGCAATCCGCATCTTTAAAAAGGGTGAAACAAATCATTCTCAGCAATGTATGGACTGACATTGTATTGGATGTTCCAACTTCTTTGTTTTCTTGCCAATGTCTAACATTATTGAAGCTCCAGGTTTTTTCTTTTACACGACTACCCCCTTACTTTAGCAGTTTCAGATGCCTCGTAACATGTTCTCTATCACTCGTCTCTACAAATGATAATACACTTGAGAATCTTACAACAAAATGCCCTCTTCTTGAAAATTTGGCTGTTCAACACTGTATAGGGTTGAGCAATGTGAATTTTTTTGCAGTCAGTCTCAAGTGTCTAGAATTTATTGGAGTTGCGCCTGGGACTTGGCCATGGAGGCTGGCGATGCCGGGCATCGCTAGCCTCCATGGCCAAGCCCCGGGCGCAACAGAGAACAATACCAACCATGATCTATTGCATGAAGTTCAGGCCACAACACTTAATTAGAATATTTGAACTGTCCACTCAGCCTCAATTCAACACGACCCCAATGATAACACACTACCATTTGATTGGCGGCTCTGAATGTCAAATGCAACAAGAGTTTCCTGTAACACGAATTCATGTGTTTTTTCATCATTGAATTTGTTGAGTCTGGGAAATCGGGAAACAAAATGCTCTCGGCCCGCTTTAAATTTGTGCATGTCAGAATTTATTTTCGTTTCCATTGTCTCTAGTGATTTCAATGCGACTCTCCATTTTTCTCCACGTTGTGCTTTGATACCAAAACAAAAAACTTATGGGATCGTGCCTTAGCTGCGGAGGGGCTGGGGCAATGCCGAGCATCGCCAGCCTCCATGGCCAAGCCCCGGGTGCAACAGAGAATACCATAACCGTGAGAAAATGCTTCTTCGTTAGTGGATGTTAGAGAAAATGTGAAGAGATAGATTCAATTCCGAATGAGAACATATGTTCATTATAATTTTGTATCCACGTGGATGTTGGATGCAATTTTCAATATCTCCCTACAACCAAGCATCTATTGATAACAAATGAGTATGTCTATGCCCTTTGAAGACCTCAAGCAACTCCCTCTTCCAACATATGACTTGGAGGCATGTTGAGGAACCTATATTTTCCGTTCAAGACCATTTTTTAGTGTTCTTTAATGGTCTATTTTATGATTTGTTGGACCTATGTGCCCCACTTCCTCCACCCATATCACTTTTTGCTCTGGTAGAGGCATGTCGAAAACCACGTTATTTTTTGGTAATGTTTTCTAAATGTATTGTACTAGACCCTTCACCACAAGTTAGCTAAACACCAACAACATTTGTAAAATAACAATATTACTAAAAATGAACAACCACATTCTCAGCTACAAACACC
>ML796004.1:169701-186716 GCA_009831015.1 Picea engelmannii | reverse complement strand
ATATAGAAAAAATTGAAAATAGATGAAAAATGAGCATTTACAAAAATAATGTGGAAACATCGGGGATTGAAAAATTGAAAATATCAAAAATCATCTAAAAACAGAGAGGGGGTGCTACCGGTAGCACCATTTTTAAAAACGAGGTAAAAAATTGGACACCCCCAAAAAAGAGAACTCTGGAGAGTTCTCATTAAGTTGGTAACTATGTTACATCCAATCATGTAAATTGACATGTTAGAAGATCATATATGCCATGTACTAATATAGGAGAGATAAGTACACATGATTTATTGGTTGCCTTCTATATGAATTTGACAATCCATATCCCCTTCAATGTCACTCCTTGATGAGTTGACTTGTGACATCCAATCATGCAAATTGACATGTTAGAATATCATATATACCTTGTATTGATATAGGAGATATAGGTACATATGATTCATTAGTTTGAGAGGCTTTGTCCCATCTGAATCCAAAGGGTATCCAAATTGTAAATTGTCGTTGACATTCAATAGGCCATACCCATGATTCAATCCCTTTCTCCATAACAATTGTGTTTATAGGATGAAATTGAAAATCCCTCTCATATATATTTTCAATAGTAAATGGGAATTAGCACAAACCCCCTTCCCTCCAAAGGGATGCTTGACCTCCCGATCTTGGATTATTTGAATCTCTGAGTCAGAGCGACTCCTTGGGTCCTCGCGACACCCAAAATTATCTTACCCACACACATAGGCTCTCTGCAAGTGACCACGACTATGACCGTGGGTTTGCCTCCTTCGCAATTTCAGATTTCGGGGATATCTCGAATCCTCTCTTCACTCCTTCCCAAAGCACTCAGCTCCGAGTCTCCAAACTTGCGCCACACGTCTCCTCAGATTCGTCAGCCCCACAATGGTTCAGATTTTGCGACTCACAAAATTTTAGATCTTTCATCCATAGCCTCCCAACTCCCGACTTTCGAACTTTTGGATCTCGTCGCCACATATTCTCTTGTGAGCAACGATTGAGATTGAATTGCGACTTCGGATTTCGTGATCCGGTCTTCGTCAAGTTTCCAACTTGTCGAGCTACGAATTATCTAAGTATTTCATGACTATATTCTATGCAGATTTACCAAATCTAATGACATGGAATCATTCTTCTCCTCCTGAGAATAAACCTTGCGCTCATTGGCTTCAACAAGAAATCCAAGGTCTCCTTTCCTTGAAACTTTATGTCGCTCTACTCCCTGAGATTTACTTCTTTGATTTGTTTCTCTGAACAACCTCTTCGACACTTAGTCGAATTCCTGACCTGTGCACACCTTGCAACGAACTCCACTCCTCACTCACTTCTCTGTGAATGATTTCGCACCCCTTGCAACTGAATCACACTGTCCTTCCTGAGCTTATGAGTCTGAAAACTCTATTCTCCACTCCTTGCAGACATCAATGCACTCCTTGCATACATATAAGTTCCACTATCTTTCCTGAGCTTTAGAGTCGAAACAGACTCAGTCACGCACTCCTTGCGGACATTATGCACACTTTCACCCGCTCACAAAAAAGAAATACCTGAGACTTATCTATTTTCCATAATAACTCATACATTCAACAAAGCAAATGCATTCATGGATTCAAGAACGGAAATAACAGAGAATTGAAAAACAACAAACACTCTACCATTCACTCAGATAGATACACAACCAACACACATTTGGGACAATATCTCTCTGTTATATTCATCCACTGAATTGGTATACATGCATACATACATTGTTTTCACTACTCTTCGACCTATATTAGATAGGTTCAGTTATTGCTCCTTTCTTCTCTTTCACAACAACAACAAACATCCATGCTAACAACAACAACTGACAACAACAACTACTGGGAAATATTACAAAGCTTTATACAAAGAGGCACTCTTCGAGCGTTCCCTCCGACTACTCTACACTACCTTGAATGGAATTAAATTCCACAAACTACTTAACACCTATTACAATAAATATTGCATCAGACATATAAGAGTGCAAGCTCTAAATCTGTACTGCGATCCGATCAAACACATTCCCCATTGACTTCCGTGATGGTTCAACTTTTAAACATTTAAGACATTCATGTTTCAAAAAGTTCTGTCAGATATCTCATTAACACATTGATCAATTTTGAATTCAAAATATTTCAAAATGTGTGTTTGTGCGCCCAACTGTTCTCCACGCTTGTACTTTGCTGGCGATGCTCCTGCATCATACTCCCTTGGCTGAAAAAAATTCATGGACTCCTGTTCATGAGCTCCTGCACCAATCGTCCATGCTTCTGGATCTCTGCTTCATTGACCCAACTGGCATCCTCTACTGGTCTTCCTTTCCATTTCACCAAGTATTCAAAATACGTCTTTCTTCTAGTCTTCTTACCACCCTTTGATCTATGATCTTCTCTATCTGCGGCTTCTCAGCTAAAGGCATCTGCTTCTTCCACTGGATCTTCCCCTGATATTTATCTCTCTCGGTTCCATCTTCCCTGTAGAGATACAGGTCTGAAATGTTGAATATGGGTGATATACCCATATATTCTGGCAGTTCTAACTCATAAGCATTCTCACCAAACTTCCTCAAGATTTTACATGGCCCTATCTTTTTCAACTTCAACTTGTTATATGTTCCTCTCGGGAATATTTCCTTCCTCAGGTGTGCTAGAACTTTATCTCCAACTTCAAATTCAAATCTTCTTCTGTGTTGATCAGCCCTGTGCTTGTATTTACTGTTGGTCTTCTTCAACTGTTGTTTGATCTGATTGTGAAGTTCCTGCATCTCTGCAGTGAAATCTTCCGCTCCCACGCTTCTAAACTCATCTTTCTTTAGATCTCTTAATTTTGAAACTCCTCTCGAATTCATTCCATACACGATTTGAAATGGACTTTTCCCAGTGCTCCTGTTCACTAAGTCATTATATGCAAACTCGACTTGTGCTAGAATCTGATCCCATTAACTATGGTGTTCAGTGACCAAACTCCTCAACAAATCTCCTAGGCTTCTATTCACCACCTTGGTCTGTCCATCTGTCTATGGATGATATGCAAAACTGAAAGATAGTTCTGTCCCCAATCTTTTCCACAATGTCCTCTAGAAATGACCAACAAACTTGGTGTCCCTGTCTGAAACTATGCTCCTGGGCAACCCATGGAGTCTTACAATCTCCTTGAAAAACAAGTTTGCAACATGTGTTGCATCACTGGTCTTCTGGCATGGAATAAAGTGTGCCATATTCGAAAATCTGTCTACCACCACAAATATGGAATCACTTCCTTTTTGTTTTCTTGGCAATCCCAACACAAAATCCATGCTTGTTGCATCCCAAGGCCTCTCTGGAATAGGCAATGACTAATACAATCTAGTGTTTTATTTCTTCCCCTTGGCGTATTGACAATTCTTACAGTTGTTCACAAATTTCTTCACCTCCTCCCTCATACCTGGCCAATAATATGAACTGGCTACTTGAGCAAATGTTTTGTCATGGCCGAAGTGTCCGTCTAGACCTCCGCTATGTTTTTCTTTCAACAAATTCTCCCTCATTGAGCATCTGGGTATACACATCTGGCATCCCTTGAACAACAACCCATCCTGAATAAGATATTCTGCCCATTGGCTTCTGTCTCTAAGCACAAGATTCGCACATGCTTCATATGCTTCTCCAAAGTCTGGATCACTGTGATACATTTCCTTAAGGTGATCGAACCCCAAGGTGTTGATTTGAAATTTCTGCAGAATTAAAATCCTCCTGCTCAATTCATCAACAACCTTATTAGCATTTCCAAAAATATGTTTAATGACAAAAGTGAAATGTTGCATAAACTTTATCCACTTAACATGTTTCTGGTTTAACTTCTCCCGTCTGGTTATGAATTGCAAAGCGTAATTGTCGCTATACAAAACAAATTCTTTTGGTACGAGATAATGTCTCCATTTCTTCAATGCTTGGATTATGGCATATAACTCTTTGTCATATGTGGAGTACTTCTGTTTTTCTTCATTTAGCTTCTCACTGAAATATGCAATAGGTCTGTTGTCTTGTCTTAAGACCACTCCAATTGCAACTCCACTTGCATCACACCTTACCTGAAACGTCTTTCCAAAATTTGGTAGAACTAAAATCAGTTGCTCAGTTATCTTCTCCTTCAATATGTTGAAGCTCCTCTCAGCCTCCTCTGTCCATTTGAAAGACTTATGTCTTTTCTTTACTGTATCCATCATCTGAGCACTAATCCCGCTAAAATTCTTGATGAACTTCCGATAAAAACTTGCTAACCCATGGAAGCTCCTTACCTCAAAGATACTCCTTGGTGACAACCATTCTTTGATCACTTTCATCTTTTTGGGATCCATCTTCAGCTCATTTGAAGAAATAATAAAACCCAAATATATGAGCTTTGTCTTTAAGAAAGAGGACTTTTTCAAATTGATTAACAACTTCTCTTGCTGCAGCCTCCTCATCACCAATGCTAAATGTCTCCAGTGTTCTTCCTTACTCTTTCTAAACACCAGTATATAATCTAGATACACAATCATGAACTTACCAATGAAATCCTTTAATACTTCATTCATTAGTCTCATAAAAGTGCTCGGGGCATTTGTTAAGCCAAACAACGTAACAAGCCATTCATATAACCCCTCATTTGTCTTGAATGTTGTTTTCCATTCATCACCTTCTCTCATCCTAATATGGTGATATCCATTTTTCAAGTCTATATTTGAAAAATAGTTTGCTTCGCTTAAGCAGTCCATCAAGTCATCCATCCTTGGTAATGGAAATATGTATGTGATGGTAATCTTGTTTATGGCCCTCGAGTCTATACACATTCTCCATCCTCCATCCTTCTTTGGACTTAGTACAGTTGGCACTTCACATGGACTCAAACTTTCTCTGACCAATCCTTTGTCTAATAGATCTTGAACCTGTCTCTTCACTTCCTCATTCTCTTGAGGCGTCAACCTGTACGTTTCTTTATTTGGAAGGCTTGCTCCTGGTATCAAGTCAATATGATGACTACTGCTCCTTATAGGTGGCAATGAGTTTGGCAACTCATCCACTACAATATCAGGAAAGTTCTCTAGTAGCTCCTGAACTTCATGAGGAAAATATTCCAATGAGGTACTGGTAAGGATAACCCTTGGTTTCCTCACTACAACAAACTGCATCTCCTGTTCCTTCTTTACTTCACGCAGGAGTTCCTTCCCACTCATGAGAAGTATGCTCACATTGGCTTCCTCTTTCACCTTCTTTTCCTCAATTGGCAACAACATGTGTGTCCTACCATTCTTCTCTAAGGTGTACGTGTTTCTCCTCCCATCATGAATAACATTCCTATCATATTGCCAGGGTCTTCCCAACAAAACATGACAAACATCCATAGGAATCACATCACACAGGATCTCATCCCTATATCCTCCTATTTTAAAATTAACCAAGCATTGTTGAGTAACTGTTACCTGATGACCTTTCTGCAACCATGCGACTTTGTACAGTGTCAGATGTGCAGTTGTCTCCAGCTCTATCTTCTCCACCATCTCTGTGGATACTAAGTTGTCAATGCTCCCATTGTCAATTATCACCTTGCAAACTTTGTCCTTTATTTTGCAAGTTGTTCTGAACAAATTGTTCCTCTGCACTAGCTTTTCGGCTTCTGGCTCTTGCTTTAAAAGAATCTTCTTCATCATCAGGGACCTTCCATCCTCTGCACCTTCTGTCTCAACATCTTGCTTTTGCACTTCCGAAATATGAGCTTCACCTCCTCTCTTTCTCTCGGGGCAATCCCAATACATATGTCCTGTTTTTTCGCAGGCATAACACCTCACTTTTCCTCCTCTGCCTCTTCCTCTACCTCTGGGAAAATAAATTTTACCACCACACTGCCTTCCTCGGGAACTTCCTCCTCTCTCAGAGTGACTATGTGGTTTCTCTGCTTCGTCTTTGGGCTTTTGTGCCTTATCTTGGGCAACTCCTTTGCCTTCGTTCAAGATTCAACCTTTGTTCTGTTGACTATGCTTTCTAGCCAACTTCTCTTCTGCTTTCAGCGCCATTTGATACGTGTCCTCTATAGTCCTGACTGCTGTTATACTGAGTTCATCTTGAATTTCGTATCTTAGGCCATTAATGTATCTGGCAACCTTCTCCTCGTCTCTCTCTCTTTGTCCAGCTTTAATATTCAATTTGTAGAACTCTTTTGTGTGCTCCTTCATAGTCAATCCTCTATGTCTTAGGTTCTGCATCCTCCTAAACAGATTTATCTGGTAATCCTTGGGCATGAATTTCACCTTCAACTTTGCTACCATTGGATCCCAAATCTTGTTATTTTAATACCTTTGCTCCTTCTGTCGGCCTGTAGTTCATCCCACCACAACGGTGCATGTCCTTTCAGCATAGTGACAACATGCCTCGCCTTTTTCTCCTTTTCGACATCCTCATAGTCGAAATACTTATCCATTGCTCGAATCCAGTCAAGCAATTCCTCGGTGTCTAAATTTCCTTCATACAATGGGATATCAATCTTCTCTCTGGCACCCAATTTGACAACTTCTCTCAACAAGCATTCTTCCGCAACATCCTCATCTACAACTTCTTCTTCGACTTCTACGTTTTCAATTTCTGTATCACTGATGTCTCCAACATCAGGCGCTCTCCTTTGTGTTGTTTCCATGGCATCCAGCCTCGCACACAATTCTCTCATTTCCATTTCCATAACTCTGTTGGCTACAGGTGGATCAACACGTCTTCTAGGTGGCATTGTGCTGACATTTATCTTCCTCCCTACAGAAGTCAATTTTGTACTTTGCTCTGATACCACTCATGGTGTAAACCCCCTTCCCTCCAAAGGGTTGCTTGACCTCCCGGTCTTGGATTGTTTGAATCTCTGAGTTGGAGCGACTCCTTGGGTTTCCGCGGCACCCGAAATTATCTTACCCACACACACAGGCTCTCCGCAAGTGACCACAGCTATGACCATGGGTCTGCCTCCTTCGTAGTTTCAGATTTCAAGGATGTCCCGAATCCTCTCTTCAATCCTTCCCAAAGCACTCAGCTCTGAGTCTCCGAACTTGCACCACACATCTCCTCAGATTCGTCGACCCCACAATAGTTCGTATTTCGCGACTCGTGAAATTCTATATCTTTCATCCACATCCTCCCAAATCCCAACTTTCAAACTCTTGGACCCCATCGCCACGTGTTCTCTTGTGAGCAACGGTCGAGATTGAATCACGACTTCAGATTTTGCGACTTGATCTTCGTCAAGTTTCCAACTTGTTGAGCTACAAATTATCAAAGTATTTCACGACTATCTTTTGTGCATCTTTACCAAATCTAACGGTCTAGAATCGTTCTTCTCCTCATGAGAATGAACCTTGAGCTCATTGGCTTCGACAAGAAATCCAAGGTCTCCTTTCCTTGAAACTTTCTGTCGCTCTCCTCCCTGATCTTTACTTCTTTGATTTGTTTCTCTGAACAACCTCTTCGACACTTAGTCGAATTCCTGACCTGTGCACACCTTGCCACAGACTCCACTCCTCACTCACTTCTCTGTGAATGATTTCACACCCCTTGCAACTGAATCACACTGTCCTTCTTGAGCTTCTGAGTCTGAAAACTCTATTCTGCACTCCTTGTAGACATCAATGTACTCCTTGCATTCATATAAGTTCCACTATCTTTCCTGAGCTTTAGAGTCAAAACAGACTCAGTCACGCACTCCTTGCGGACACTATGCACACTTGCACCCGCTCACGGAAAATAAATACCCGAGACTTATCTATTTTCCACAATAATTCATACATTCAACAAAGCAAATGCATTCATGGATTCAAGAACATAAATAACAGAGAATTGAAAAATAACAGAAAATCTACCATTCACTCAGATAGATACACAACCAACACACATTTGGGACAATATATCTCTATTATATTCATCCCCTGAACTGGTATACATGCATACATACACTGTTCTTCACTACTCCTTGAACTATATTAGATAGGTTTAGCTATTGCTTGGTTCTTCTCTATCACAACAACAACAAACATCCATGCTAACAACAACAACTGACAACAACAACTATTGGGCAATATTACAAAGCTTTATATAAAGAGGCTCTCTTCGAGTGTTCCCTCCAACTAC
This sequence comes from Picea engelmannii, assembly GCA_009831015.1. Classification (NCBI taxonomy): domain Eukaryota; kingdom Viridiplantae; phylum Streptophyta; class Pinopsida; order Pinales; family Pinaceae; genus Picea; species Picea engelmannii. The sequence continues at coordinate 178,563 of ML796004.1, read as the reverse complement.
TCTGCACTACCTTAAATGGAATTAAATTCCATCAACTACTTAACACCTATTACAATAAATATTGCGTCAGACAGATAAGACTGCAAGCTCTAAATATGTAGTATGATCCAATCAAATACATTCCCCATCGACTTCCGTGATGGTTCAACTTTTAAACATTTAAAACATTCATGTTTCAAAAAGTTCTGTTAGATATCTCATTAATACATTGATCAGTTTTGAATTCAAAATATTTCAAAATGTGTGTTTGTGCGCCCAACTATTCTCCATGCTTGTGCTTTGCTGGCGATGCTCCTGCATCACGCATGCACATCCTTTCACTCTCCACCTCCCAAAGTCCTAAATGGAAACATCAAAACCCAGATCCGTAAAAGAAGACCCATTTGGTTACCTTCTTCCTCGATTATTTAGCAAAGTCATCTCCCTATCCATACATGTCTTATTGAAAGCTTATCTCATATGTTCAATTTTTGTTTATAGACATTGCAAATTGGTTGAATCCCTTGATCGTTCATGTTACTCAAATATTGATCTAGTTGGCTATTGGTGGCCACCCACCTATTCCAACTGGATCGTCTTGTCCATTTTTAGTTCAACACGTTATTCTATACTTCTTTGTAATTGTGGCTTCTACACTTATGGGGTTGTCTGAAGCCCTACACATATTCCAGATGGATATTGGTGGCCTCTCACCTAATCCAACTGGCTTATTTTGTATGTTTTCATGTCAGCACATCTTGTTGTACTTCCAAGGTTGTTTTGGAGGCATAAATAGTGTTTTTTTGGCTTTCCACGGTCAAAATATAGATGGAGTCAGAGTTTAATGGCGAAATGTGTAGTTCTTTGAAAGACCTTTCCAATGGGCTATCACATGCATAAAACAGAGGTCATATGCAAAAGTTATGACCCCGGGAAGTTGAGGTATAAACTTACCCATAGGGGCCCACATGACTTTTGACATTTCACCTCCCAGGGTTAGGTTTTGGCATTCATGAGTAATATAAAAAAGGCCTCTAGAGATTCATTGGAATTTATTCTTCTCAGATGGATGCACGTAGCAGCCACATCTCTTCTCAGAGATAGCTACCACCATTCGAGCAAGTGTTTCAGTTCTGCAATTTTACAGTTTCAACCTATTTCATTATTCAATATAAGATATTGTTCACTGGATATCTGTGTTATTCTTCATATATCTTTGTTTATTGTATTTAATCTGTTAATAGTTCCTTCTACTCCTAAATCCAGTTCAGTGGTATCAGAGCGGTCTGCTCTTCATTTATTTTTATTCGTGCATGTCTCGACAAGATCTGGGTACAAGAAGTTGGGACTCGAACCAATTGATCCATTGCAAGATCGATTGCACTGAGCCCGACAACAACCCATGGGGGACAAAAAGAAAGATTATGGAGTAGGATATCCTATTAAAATGTTGCTCAAGGAAGCCCTCGCGCGACAAAGGATCGAAATGATGGACAACTTCGTGCAGATCCTTCAACGACTGCCAAGAGGAGAAGAATCTTCATCAAGCGTCCATGCAACCCCCTTCAAGGTACAATTAAATTTTGATATTCCATTATTTGAAGGAGTGATAGATGCAGATGCTATAGATAAATGGTTGAATCTGCTTGAAGGGTATTTTTCGGTCCACAATTCTCCGATAGGGAAAAGATCACTTTTGCACTCCTCAAGGTTGTTCCTCATGTTAAAGACTGGTGGGATACTTACTATGAGCAAAGGGTCGTAGAGGAATCTGCAATGTTTGTGGTGGCCCCCACACAGGATTCCTTCTGGGATGCCAATAAAGAACAATACTACCCTGTTGGAAGCTACGAGGACCAGTACACTAGATGGACCATCCTACGTCAAGAAAGGGACCAGATAGTACCATATTTCACCAATATTTTCCATACCCTATGCACTAAATTGGGTATCAAAGACTCTGAGCATCATCTTGTGCTCAAATACCGCAGTTGTTTGCATAGATACATTCAAGCAAAAATGGAGTTTCTAGACATCGCCTCATTGGGCACGAATTATAGATACATTGTCAAGATTGAGCATAAATTTAAGCAGAAAAGGCGGGAATTTGGATCTTCAAACCCCTCACAGTCGAAGTAGGGCAAAGGCAACCCCAACCCACACAGCAAGAGACCAAGTTGAGATGGCCTTCCTCAGGACAACCAGTCCAAGACACAACAGAAGAAGGGCAATGAGAAGATGAAGAAGGACATGGGAAAATGGTGTTAGTACCATAAAATCCCTCGGCACAACACCGAAGAATGTCGCTCCAAGGAGTCCCTCATGGCCAAACTGAAGACTTCCGAGTCAGAGGCTGATTCTAATTCCAAATCAAATTATGAAGGAGGGAAGCAGATTATCGATGTTGAACCCAGTGCCATTATCGCTACCACCAAAGTTTTTCCAAGTGAACCAGAAGAACCAGAGGAAGGGGAATGACTCTTTCACTCTGAGATGTGGGTAAAGGGGGCTCCGCTTCATTTGATTGTCGATAGCAGTAGTCAGAAGAACCTAATTTTAGCAGAGGTCCTCAAGCGGCTAGACCTGCCAACGACACTACACCTGCAACCCTACACCATCGACTGGCTTCGCCAAGTAAGAGATCTCTGTGTTAGCCAACAGTGTTGTCTACCCTTCAACATCAAGCCTTTTAAAGATGAGGTATTGTGTGATATTTCTCCCCTTGAAGTTTGTGATGTTCTTTTAGGACAACCATATTTGTGGAAGCGTCATGCTGTGTATGATTCTAGACTTCGCAGTGTTATTATTACTTTGGGTAGAAAGTTATACATGATACCAGAGGTAGCGCCGCCTATTTTTATTTCTTTAATCTCTGTTAAGCAATGCAATAAGGTCATCTCATAGACTGGGAAGTTCGTCTTCTTTGTGTTCCATGCTCACAATAAGCAGAAGGTCGTCGCCACATCCGTGGCCTCTACAAAGAGCCTTTCTTTGTAGTAGAAGTAAGTGAACATGATCGTGGAAGAATATAGAGACATCTTCTCCTCACCTACAGGGGTACTGACACATTGCCAAGTCAAGCATTCAATTGATTTGACCCCCTGGTGCACCTCTACCTAATGGATCGGTCTATCGTCAATTGCTGATGGAAAATGAAGAAATCAGGCGTCAGATCCAAGAGCTTCTTCAAAAGGGGAACATCATACCCATCTCCTCCCCTTGCAGAAGCCCGATTGTACTGGTGCAGAAGAAGGACGAGACTTGGTGACTCTGCATTGATTACAGAGCCTTAAACAAAATCACAGTCAGAAACCGGTACCCCATTTCCAGGATTGATGACCTTATTGACCAACTCAAGGGGTGAAAGTTCTTCAACAAGATTGACCTAAATTCTGGCTACCACCAAGTTCCCATCGAACCAACTGATGTATGGAAGACAACCTTCAAATCTAAAGAAGGTCTCTTCGAATGGCTAGTCATTCCCTTTGGCTTAACAAATGCATCGACCACTTTCATGAGGTTGATGATTGATGTATTGAGACCCTTCACCAACTCCTTTGTGGTGGTATATTTGAATGACATCCTCATCTTCAACAGAACATGGGAGGAGCACATGTGGCATATTCATCAGGTTTTGAGCACTTTACGGCAACACAAGCTATATGGCAACTTGGAAAAATGCTCTTTTGGCATGAATAGGGTCCAATACTTGGGCTACATTGTTGATGAGCATGGGATACATGTTGATCGAGCTAAGATCCCAGTCATCCGTGACTGGCCAGACCCAACCACACTGATCAAGCTTCGAAGCTTTTTGGGACTAGCCAACTTCTATCGACGATTCGTGTTGGGATTCTCCCACATTGCATCGGCCCTCAGCGAGGTGACCAAGGGCGGTGGCAGGGCCAATTTCGTGTGGGGGAAGGAACAATAATGAACATTCGATGATCTGAAGCATCGCTTATTCTCAACTCCAGTACTCTCCTTTCTCGATCTGCAACAACCATTCGAGATTAATACTGATGCATTTGACTATGTTATGGGCATAGTTCTCACTCAACACAGTCATCCGGTGGCATACCATAGTGAGACACTCTCAGATACTGTTCGGAAATACCCCACCTATGATAATGAAATGTATTCCATTGTACAAGCCTGTCGTTAATGGAAACATTACATTCTAAGAAAGAGAGGATCATACACATTGATCACAAGCCTTTGCAGTTCATATAGACACAGGGGAAATTGCAGAACGACCGCCATCATAAGTGGTCCACCTACCTGCAACAGTTCCATCTCAACATCAAGTATAAGACAAGTATCTTAAATCGTGTCACTGATTGGCTCAATCGACCTCCTGTAGCTGCACTGACCACTCTACTCCATTCCTGTGGACATGAAGTGTCTGAGTGGCCCCAACTTTATCAACAATATCCAGACTTCGCCACCACCTATCCGTTATTGGGTACATGCACGACTGTCACTGATTTTCACATTTAGGATAGACTCTTATGCCACCTGGGCCATCTATGTGTTCCTACAAGCGAGTGAGAAAAGATGATTTGGGAAGCCCACTACAGTAGGATGGCAAGACGTTTTGGCGTAGAGAAAACTATGGTCGTTCTTCAAAAACGTTTTTATTGGCCAAAACTTTGACAAGACGTTAGCAAGTATATTAGATCTTGCACTGCCTGTGCCATTACCAAGCCAACCATCAAGAAGAAAGGCTTATACACCCCTCTTCCTACTCCCGAGAAGCCTTGGGAATCCATCTCAATGGCTTACATGTAGGGCCTTCTGTCCACCAAGCAAGGAAATGACTATGTATTTGTGGTCGTTGATCAATTTTCGAAGATGGCCATCCTCACAGCTTGCAAGAAGAATATCACAACGACAGATACTGCCAAGTTCTTCTTCGAACAAGTGTGGGTCCACTTTGGGATAACAAAGACCATCATCTTCGACCAAGACAACATGTTGCTCAACACATTTATGTCAAGTCCCTGGTCACTATTGGACACCAAGCTCAGAAATCCCACTGCTTTCCACCCCTAAACAAATGACCAAATAAAGGTCGTCAATTGGATGATTGTGCACATCCTGCGCATGTACAAATCTAAGCATCTACGTACATGGGATGAGAGTCTCCCCTATGTTCAACACAATTACAATAGGGCTCTCCATAGCTCCACCAGCCATAGCCCATTTCAGGTGGGTCTAGGATTCCAACCCTTGGGACCCATTGATGTTGCACTTCCTCTTGCCACCACACAGACATACTCTTCCCATGATCAGTCTGCAATCAACAAATCCACCAGATTCATTGAGCAGATTCACCACATTCGCTAACAGGTCTAGGAGATTTTGAAAAAATCCAATGCTAAGTACAAGCAATGCCATAATCAACACAGGGTACCACACCAGTTTTAGGTTGGCGACAAAGTATGGTTACATTTGCAAAATGAGCGTCTCACTGGGTCCCATCGGAAGCTTCGCCCACTTTGTTATGGGCCATACACTATCACCAAGGCTGTGGGTAGCAATGATTTTGAGCTAAATACTCCACCCTTCCTTGGCCTGCACCCAATGTTCAATGTGGACCTCCTTTGACCATATTTTCCACCATTATTGGATACCTCAGAGATCGCAGAACAACTGACACCCACAGAGCTCAACCTCGACTACATGGAACAAGCATCCATTGATTAGATAGTGGACACATAGGTCAAGGGCACTCGCCAACATAGGATCCAACTTTATCGGGTTGTTAAGGAAGGACAACTCCTACACCAAGGCAAGTGGCTCACCTGGGGCCAAATCCAACAGAAGTTTCTTCACCTGATGGGGGAACTCAACGCAATGGAGACCATTGCTTCCAAAGGGGGGATGATTGATCCAGTTGGATATTGGTGGCAAATGGAGACCATTGCTTCCTAAGGGGGGAGCATTGATCCAGTTGGCTATTGGTGGCCACCCACCTATTCCAACTGGCTCCTCTTGTCCATTTTTAGTTCAACACGTTCTTCTGTACTTCTTTGTAATTGTGGGTTCTACACTCCTGGGGCTCTCTGAAGCCCTACACATCTTCCAGGTGGATATTGGTGGCCTCTCACCTAATCCAACTAGCTTATTTTGTATGTTTTCATGTCAACACATCTTGTTGTACTTCCATGGCCGTTTTGGAGGCCTAAACAATGTTTTTTTTTGCTTGACACAGTCAAACCATAGATGGAGATAGATTTTGACGATGGAATGTGTAGTTCTCTGAAAGACCTTTCCAACATGCTATCACGTGCCTAAAACGGAGGTTGTATGCAAAAGTTATGACCCCGGGAAGTTGAGGTACCAACTTACCCATAGGGGCCCACTTGAATTTTGATGTTTCACCTCCTAGGGTTAGGTTTTTGGATGTCTAGGGTTTTGGTGTTCATGAGTAATATCAAAAAGGCCTTTAGAGCCTCATTGTAATTCATTCTTCTTAGACAGATGCGTGTAGCAGCCACATCTCTTCTCAGAGATAACTACCACCATTCGAGCAAGTGTTTCAGTTATGTGGTTTTACAGTTTCAACCTATTTCAATATTCAATAAAAGATATTGTTTACTGGATATCTGTGTTATTCTTCATAGCTCCGTGTTTATTGTATTTAGTCTGTTAATCATTTTGTTCCACTCCTAAATCCATATCAAATATTTCCAACATGTCCTTTCAATGTAAAATTCTTAAAATATATAGAACCATTAGTACCCTTCTTTCTCTCCACGGGATCCAAATCCATATACTATCCACAACAATAAAAGTCATTAAAAACTCCTTAAAAATGTCGATACCACAATTCTCCTCATAAATCTTCCTCGACACTCTCCCACCAACTTCAATTCAACAATCCACTATACACAATTAACCCCTTTCATCATCCCATTCCCGCTCTCCAATCAACATGGTCTCTAGAAGGGTGAAGCTTGAACCTTTATGGAGTGAATTGCAAATTCTCAATAGGCATCCTCATTCACTCACATTGAATGGAGTACAATCCCATCCACTACAAGATGGTTCCACACCGAATTTAGAGGCCTACTCAACCACTGCAAATTGCAAAGATCACTGCCCTTCAAACTATCTTGATTGATTGACCCCTTTCATCATCCCATTCCCCCTCCCTAATCAACATGGTCTCTAGAAGGGTGAACCTCAATCCTTTATGGAGTAAATTTCAAATTCCCAATAGGCATCCTCATTCACTCATATTGAATGGAGTACAATCCCACCCACTTGAATCACGATTCCACACCAAATTTAGAGGCCCACTCAACCAATGCAAATTACAAAGATTGTTGTCATTCAAAATATATTTATCAACATCCTATACATCAGGATTTATTATTGAATGAATCATCTTAGCATCGTCAACCCTAGTACACTAATAAACTCAAGAAAATGTTGAACATATTACAATTATCAATATACAACCGACAACATAATATTTAATGTTATATATGTTGGGATACATATAGTCTAATTTAATGTTGTTTTAAATGCGATGCTATATATCCCAACATATACAACATTAAATGTTCTGCTGCAATATACATATTATTTTCCCTACTCATAAGGTGGTGGTCGTTTTAGGATAAGAAAACAAAAACCGATGAAACCTCCTATTAAGAAAATTCTTGTAACATGATCCGATCATACACACTAGGCGATGAATTCAACCAGAAACCCTCAACAATGATCACCAAAAGTCCACTTGAACAGGGAAGCCCACTTGAACGGGGAAGATGGCCTCCAAAAGACACGATCGAAAGGAACTCCATACCTCATGTTGTGAATCATTAACACCAGAATATGAAGACTTATTCTTGCTCGGTTTTCCGTATATGGTAGATGGAAAACAAGACAAATTTCAAACGCCAATTCCACTTAAGAGTGCTCTAGTTAAAGTTCAAATCTCCTTTCTCGTACGAAGCATGGTTAAATCCTAATGAGTGGGCATCTTCATTGAAGGAGGTTCCCTATTTTTAAGAGCTTTTGACGCAGGAACTAATCCCTGGTAGGGTTTCAATACAGTTCATCATCCAAATGAGGAGTTTGTAAGGGTTACTCAAATGGTAATCAACAAAATTAGGAGCACCCAGATTGATTTTGACCAAAATGGTTGAATTTGATCTGCATGAGAAGTGTAGGAATATATGGGGAGAACCCATGATATCAATTTGTGATACTTCTCATAGCTCCTGCTAATGATTTTTCCATGGAGTGCGAAGACTTCTTGAATTTTGTCAAATAAGCCCTAATAGCGGCTAGGCTTGGAAGAGCTCTAAATCTGGACGAAAGCAGGAGGCCAGTGAGGATGAATTATTCTCTAAACATTTCCCGTTAGTAGCTGAATCTCTTGCCATGGAGGCTCATTCCATTGTAAGAGGACAATTGAGGATGGATGTACACAGTTTTCAAAGATAGTTAATTTATCCCAATAGTGCAGTTTGAGTGGGTCTAGTGATTAAGAACATTTGTTTTCTCCTTGGAGGTCACAGGATCAAAACCAATGGGGTAAAAGTTGTACATGTTTATTTATATTAGACCCTTTGTGATGAAGCTCGAAGGGTATGCCTCCTATGTGCATGAAGTCTCAGCCCTTGCTAAGTTATTTGAGGGGATGCACACATTTTTTAATAAAAAATAACAATTTCTTTTATCCAAAATTACAATTTTAGCAAAGATTGCATAATTAAATTGATAATGGCAAATCATAAAAATTTGAAAATAATAATATTTATAATTTTATAGTATATAAATTTAAAAAGATTATTTTAGAAAAGTAAATAAACAATAAATATTATTTTTTATAGTTATGTATTAGTTGTCTATGATTTATATCTA